>OU696577.1:8349439-8401939 GCA_916048095.2 Sacculina carcini
TTCACTTTTGAAACCCACGCCATCGCACTGAAATCAAACAGGACAAACAGAAACAACATGCTTGTATTATAGAATTGTTGTTGTTGTTGTTGATTTGGGCTCGGCGTGTCGGACAACGTTGACCATTTCACGCCGCTCACAATTTCGTCAAAACTTGTGTGAAAGAAATAAAATATGGAACGGATGTTTCATGGGAAGGACGAATTGTGAGGAGTTTAAAATTATGACCACAATAAATATAGATTTTTTAAAATTCATGCGCGTGCATGCGTCTACTGCGCAGTACACTGGACTAGCACATGACCGCGCAGGATATTCCCGTCGGTCTTGCGGTGTTGTACGTCGGTAATGTATATTGTCATGTGGCTTTACATACGTTTCTTGAGGCCGGTAATATCCATGAATTCCATGAGTGCACCCATGATTCGTGCATTGCCGCTGTGTAGGAGGGTCTCTGTGTTCGCTATGGCATTATTTTCCATGCATTCACCTATCATATGGCTTCGTGGTCCTGCATACTCTGGGCACTCCATCAGAAAATGGTTCACAGTGATGCGGCAATGACAATGGCTGCACATTGGCGCTGTCTCCCTCTCCAGGAGATGCCGGTGCGTCATCGCCGTGTGGCCAATTCTCAGGCGGGCCAGCATCCGTTCCGCGGATCTCGACAAGGAGACCGGGGCCGGCCATGGACCCGGTGCCTGGAATAATGTCGGCAGCATGTATCTGTTGGCAAGTGCCTGCCATGCCGTTCTGAACACATTGCTGGTACAGCGCTTGATATGGCCTTCCACTGTTCGCCTGTTTTGGTCGAGTAAAACCGTCGTGGTCAGCCTCAATGCCGTTTTAGTGGCTTTGTCGGCCTTTTCGTTGCCCTCTATTTGTCTATGGCTCGGCACCCATAGGAGTTCACACTCTGAGCTTTCGTCCCGCAATTCTTTGTAAAAACGATGTATGTGAGTTGATAAAATGTCCGAAGGGTTAAAACTGAGAATGGATAAAAGCGCAGACTTCGAATCAGACACAATTATTGTTCTTTGGTAATTTTCCTGCACGCACATTTGTATGGCTTTGTATATTGCGAATATTTCGGTATCGTACACCGACGCCCAGTCCGGCAGTCTGTAGTGGTGCGTGTGACTCACACCCGCCACGTGTCCACCGGCGGAGTAGACTGCACAACCTGCCCGTCCCTCGCTTCTCGAGCCGTCGGTGTAGATGAACTGGGCATCCAAGTGTTCAGCCTTAAATTTGGCGAACTCTTGCTGGATTTCGGCGTCGGTCACATGTGATTTATCATCCAGCAGGAAACTCACTATTATAGAATGATAACATTGTGTGTGGGACAATTATGAAGTTGTCTAATTTAGAAGTGTAAGCCAGAATTCATCGAGGAAAAGTAGTGGTCAAATTTGAAGCAACCAATAACTCAGATCCAGTCGAAAATAAGAGCAAAAGCAATAAACAGATGATTAAATGAAAAACTGGACCCAATTACAAATATGACTTTCTCGTTTTATTTTATTTATCCGCGACGTTCCTTTTTTCTACTCTTTACAAAGATTGCCTGCTAGCAATATAATAATCTAGCAGGACCGATAGTATGGTGTAATGTAATCGCTTCGATGTTGTGAGTATGATTGAAATCAACGAACTGAAGATTGAATGGAAAGAGCGCAAACGATATACATTGCAAGACTGCAATATCCGTGTAACATGATCATCACCAGATACAAGTCTAAGCTAAATGTGTAAGGATTCAAGAACATTAAATTGAGCTAATTTATAAAAAACGCTTCAAAACACGCGGAAACGTTTCTATATTTGTCATAGATTTTAGGTTAGGTTAGGTTTAGCATTCTAACGTAATGTGCTGCCTTTGCAGGAGGCGAGGGACTGGAAGAAATTCATTAAATTAAATTTTCTCAATCTAATGTTCCGGAATCCTTACACATTTAGCGTCAACCCTAGATACACAGACAGACAGAGAAAGAGAGAGAGAGACTTGAAAGCGGAACCAGAACGGCTCACAAACATGCCCGATGTGGCCCGACCAATAATGTCGATTAATAATAAATAAATCAATAAATAGATAAAGTGGCAAACACAAGCGACAGACGTGTTGTGTACGACTTACCCGGCGCTTTTCTCCACATTCTGTTCGCTGGCCACTCGCTGTAGATTGGCAATGAATTCGCGACGCAGTTGCTGTTTGAGACGGCGGGGAGGATTGGCGGCGGCTTCTCTCTGCTCGTGTAACTTGAGAGCTTCGTCCACAGTAAGGCCGTACCATTCGGCCTCCTGCTCCTGTCGTTACAACAAGCATACATACACACACACACAGACACACATACACACACAAAAAGTAAGTTATATTGATCATATATTGATCCAAAATTCTACTGGGTATTTTTTAATTGCGGTCTCAATGGCCACAGCTATTTCAGGTTGAAAAAACAGTCAGCCAAAGCTTTGTTTATGCGAAAATGAATCAGTAAAATAGAAGAGATTGTTTTAGCGAAAATAATTGCCCGGCAATGTTAAAAAGTAGAAAATTTCTACCGAACTTGATTGAGTTCTATTTTCACCTTCTCATCCGCCTCTAAATTGTCCAGATAATGCTAAATTAAATGCTGAATGACCGTTCAACGGAATGAACCGATACACTGCAGTGTCCCAATGGAAAGTGCACACGCGAAATTAATTAAATTATCTATGAGTGACTAGGTAGCGTGTGAAGGTCATGACTTGGGGCACTTTCCAATTATATATACACACACACATTTACACACCCACACACAATAATGTGCGAATATGCTTTACGATAATGCTTATATCAACAAATTCTACTGGAAGATATTTTTATTGACTTCTTTCAGTGAAACTCTTGGTTATGAGAAGTTGATGGAGATATTTGTGTGTGGGGGGGGGGGCTTCAACCCCCTGATGCCCTCTCTGAGTGGAAACTCTAAAAAACCTGGCAACTCTCACCGGAACGATGAATGTGTCGTATTTGGCGAGCACCTCGGCCTGCTTGTCGGTGTTGTTGGGATGGAGCGAGCGGCGCGCGAGAGACAGCAGAATTTCGCGCTTGATTTTCAGCCCGAGCAGTGTGACAATATCGCACGCCCGTGTCTGCAGCCAACACCAAACGCGACAGAATTAATGATATCGCCATATTTGGTCGTGTGTATAAGACAGCCCCGGCAATGTTTAGGCAGGAATTTTTTTAGTAATGAATAAGTTTAGGCATGATAGAAATAATTACATTCGTCATCGCTGAAAATCAGAAATATCAATGACTGGAGCCAGGTCTTCGTCATCATCATCAGAGCAGTCATCAAATTCTATCTGATGAAATGTTTCATCACATATATCGTTGAACCCTCCGTGATCATGAGCATGTCGAGTATAGTTCCTCATGTTTCGCCAAGCCCCCAAAATCGGTCTCTTTAGCCCCCCTCCCCTCCCCTTAGCACCAACGCCGGAAAATCCTGACGCCGCCACTGCATCTCCACAAGCCGACATCAATAAAATCTTCCGCTTTCGCCACAGCAGCGTCTGCCTCAGCATAGCCCAGTGGTTCTCAACCTTTTTTCTCACTGATTCTCCACTTCTTACAATGAGCCATCTCTTCATTTTCCACACAACACAGCGCTGATAAATTCAATCGATTAAGTTGTTACATCAAAGTGAATATCGAGAAGTCATTTGACACAAAAATAAACGATTTTGAATTGATAAAAACACACACACATAGTTGTCCTGTTCTGTTCGACCTTTAGCTTCCCACTTGACAACTCTTCCATTCCCCACCAGTGGGGAATAGCCCACACAGGTTGAGAACCACTGGTGCATAGCCCGTCTCCATCATGAATCTCGTGCCAAATGAAATCTGCTACCTGCAGCAGATAGAAATCGAGGCCGTAGTGTTTGTGTACGAGCCACTCGGCGCGCTGTGTGGCCAACACTTCCAGATAGCGGTCGAGCACCTCGCTGTAGAAGACAACCTTTTTCAGTTTGGGCACCCACCAGCGTGGCACGGTCTCTTTGCGCCAGCCTGACAGAGTGTAGCCTTTGACCACCGCCTCGCCGCCCGTCAAACACGTCTCCAGCTCGGGCGCGTAGTGCAGCTCAAGTGGTAGATTGTATGTTCGCTTGCTGTTGGCAGAAAAACACACACACACACACACAGGCGCACACACAGGCGCACCACACAAACACTCACACACACACACAGGCGCACCACACAAACACAAACACACACACACAAATATATGTATTACTTATTATATTTACACATATATGGCGCTATTTCTATGCATTGTGTTTCAGATGCGCAGACGACAGAAAAATACGGTTTATAATAATTAGACAATGCGACATTGAACAAACGGATATATGTACATGTACAAACACTCATAAGTGTACACACACATACACACAAAGAACACACACAGCCACAAACATACACAGACAGACAGACACACACACACACACACACACACACACATAAACACGCACAGATATACGCATAATCACAGATACATGATCACACAAACACGAATGCGTAGAAACACACCAACAAACACACACACATACACGAATGCGCATACACACATGCACGCACAGGTGTACAATGACAGCAGTTTACAAGTAATTATAATAAATATCAACAACTAATATCAATAACGAAGAAAATGAAATAAAACTATACATTGCATGGAGGAAGAGGACACATTACTCAATATTGAATTCGGTTCATCTAGTTCAGTGGTTCTTAACCTGTGACAAATTCCCCACTGGTGGGGAATGGAAGAGTTGTCAAGTGGGAAGCTAAAGGTCGAACAGAACAGGACAACTATGTGTATTTTTATCAATTCAAATTAGTTTATTTCTGTTTCTAATGACCTCTCGACATTTACTTTGATGTAACAACTGAATTTATTGAATTCATCAGCGCTGTGTTGCGGAAAATGAAGAGATGGCTCATTAAGAAGTGGGGAATCAGAGAAAAAAGGTTAAGACCCATTGTTCTAGTGGGTGTGAAATTATGCCGCCTTTGATTCAATTGAGATCATATTATCAATCACACGCACATTTCACCGGTCCGCTCATCCTTGTACCAATTGCCCGGTGTTGGTTCATAGTGCACGGCCACCGGTTCTGCGTGCTTCCACTCGGAATAGAAGTCCTTGTAGGCCTGCGGCAGGTGCCGAATGGCCGTCTCCGGCTTCCAGCACGCGTGGATGAACGGCTTGGACACTCGCGCTGCCACTAACCCGCACAACATTCAGTAAACATCCAGAAAGCATTCAGTAAACATTCAGCAGACATTCAACAAACATGCAGCAAACATCAACTGACCAATTGAGTTTAGTGTTTGCGCTAACTAATTGTTTGAGCATGAATCGATATCAAATAATATGAGATAATTATCAGATAAACTAGAAACTCACTTTGTGCTCAAACCCAAAATACATAAACACACGTGACACCACTGAGTAAAATGTTATTAGTATATTTGTGACAAACGCGCCGGTAACGTAAATTTCTATTTTAAGGCTTATTTGCTTACTTTCACGGTGCGCTTGGGACATTCTCGAATTGACAGATCAAATTGTAATTTCGGGTGTCTCCGTATTTTTGTGTCATAATATTGGGTAATTTTTCTTCATTTTTGCGGCTATTGTTCATGTCTCACTTTGGAATAGCGTATTAAATATGCTATTTAATCGTTTTTAAGACCAACTGGATCTCGTATTTGTTGTTGCGTTTGAACCTATTTAGTTTTAGCTAATTTTTATTTTTATTATATATGTTTATATGTATTGGCACAATTTTTGGATCGTTCTATGATTTAAATTAATATACCTGTCATTTGTTGTCGAATTTGACTATAAATTGGAAGTTTTAGCTCGTGACATTTTTGGGATATTCACCAGAAGTTTGGTGTCATTGTCAGCACAGTGTGTGTATGTGTATGAATGTGTATGAGTGTTTAGTTGCAGCATGACTCGTCACGGACGTAACTGCACCAACGGCTCGGTGTACACGTACCACGAGCGCAAGAGGGACGCCCACGTCTCCGGCTATGGCACCGATCACGTGCGAGCCAGCAAGGACTCTATCAAGGATTTCGACTGCTGCTGTCTCACTCTACAGCCGTGCAGAAACCCCGTCCTCACGTGAGAAGCATCACAGCCGTCTTCCGATTTCTTAAAGTTATTAATTGTGTTATTAAATATGTTTCCCGCAAGTAGTGCCCGTTTTATGTGACCCCTCCAGATGTTTCTGTTTTCTCCAGCAGAAATATTAATAGAAATGCGAATATAATCGCCTAGCTATAGTCGTTGTATCACACTAAAATGCTTCCTTATCTGAGGATCAACAAGTTGATGCAGTTTGTCCGATTATAATACTCTCAATGTGTGTTTATAAGTGAATTTTACACGCACGGATTCTGGTGTTTATCTGTTCATCATATTCCTCATATTCGTTGGAATATTTGTTTGACAAACAATAATCACAATTCGGCGAATTCGGCGCTGATTTTCGAATATCTATTTCTGGTAATGTTTGTCTTGTGCGCTCATGGATGCAGTAATTATTATTATTATTATTATTAATTACAGGCGAATCCAGTAGCATGTGGGGAAGAGTGCAAGTGCACTATTACCACCCCGCGGTGGCCCAAGTTGGCCCCAGTTCCCGAACACATATCTTGCGTTTATCACTTGCTACACTCGTCTGCTAACCGCTCACTGTTCTCTCTCTCTGCGTGTGCTTGCGTTCATATGGTCTGACAGTCCCGAGGGCTACCTGTACGACAAGGAGGCGATACTGCAGTACATCATCACCAAGAAGAACGAGATCAGTCGCAAGATGAAGCAGTACCACAGACAGAAACTTGAACAGAAGGTTGGTTTGCTGACTGCAGTGATGAATATATTGAGAAAAAAATACAATAAATAACCCCAATCGCTCACTTATCGAGCTCCAATAATACACATAGCCTTCTCTCGCTCTGTTCCTTGCACTAGCCGTCACATACGCGCAAGTGTTCACTCACATGCACCTCTAAACACACACACACACACACATACACATACAAACACACGTTTGCTTGCTTACGTGCACACACACACATACCGTAAATGCTCTTTTTATCCGACATGCCGGATTATTTTTCGACCCACTGCGTATGGTGCCGGATTATTAGAGCCTGTCGGATAAATAGAGTATTTACGGTATATTCAAACGCACACACATGTTTATGGTTAGCAGCAGTTGTGTATGCAAGGAATCAGATGTTCACCGAGACACACAGTGTACTCTCACGCTCTCTCACTTGCACTCACACTCTTTCTTAAAGTCTCTCTCGGCCGAGGCAGGGTATTTTCTGCTGTTATGTCTCGTGTGTCAGTTCCTAGACGAGTGGTACGCGTACCGCTAGTGGTACACAAGGACCTTCCATATGGTACACCTTCGGGGATCAAGAACAATGACACCAGAGCATGATTTCAGATGTGTTGTGAGCAAAGTAATGTACCTCATTTACCAGCTGGTGGAGAAGAAACAGAAACAGCCCTCGCATTAAGTTATTTATTTCAGTTGATTTGTGAGTTTTACTTGTACTATATTATATAAATAAAGTGATATCTGATTTAACTTAATTTCCCTGGAACCAGGTGGTACTCGGCGACTGTACTCGGGACCTCCTAGTAGTTCCCGATCATAAATAGGTTGGGAACCACTGGCTTGTACGTTTGGACTTGATCAACTGAGCCGTATTGTGTGTGTGTGTGTGTGTGTGTGTGTGTGTGTGTGTGTGTGTGTGTGTGTGTGTGTGTGTGTGTGTGTGTGTGTGTGTGTGTGTGTGTGTGTGTGTGTGTGTGTGTGTGTGTGTGCCTGTTGTGTTGTCTTAATGTGTTGTATGTTGTGTTGTCTTCTGTGCTGTATGTCGGCTTTGCTATCTTATTCAATATGTATGTGTGTGTGCGTGTGCATTTTTGTGTTTTTGAGTATGTAAACGTGAGTGTATGTTCGTGATTGTGCGTATATGTACTTATCTATATGTCTGTTATATGTCTGTTTTGTGTGTGTGTTTGTGTGTGTGTGTGTGTGTATGTAGGTGAGTGTGTGTGTTCGTGATTGTGTATGTGTATGACTCTTGTGCTTGTGTGTGTGTGTGTGTGTTGTGTGTGTCTGAGCTCTTTTGAGACCCTCGGGTGAAAAGCGCGATATAAATGTCTTAATGTAATGTAATGTAATGTGTGTGTGTGTGCGTGTTTGTAGTCGGAGATGAAAGAACTGGCCGCCGCCGCGCAAAGGTCGCAAACTCGCAAGTTTGAGGGCCAGGAGTCCAGTATTGTCAGCATAAGCTCATCTACAGTAGTTAAGGGTATGTTCGATACAACTTCAGAAGCACTTGGGAAGTACTTCCAACTGCGTGCAACTGTTGGCATTCATGACGCAGGGCAGACGCTCATTTTATGTGTGTTTGTTCCGCGGGGAATTTACAGCACGAGCGTATTTTGTTCAGCAGACTGCAACACAATGGCCTCAACTGCATTTTGAAATGTCAAGGCAGAAATTAAAACGTAAGCAAAAATATTAACACACGCGTGAGCGGAACAAAAAACACCTGGTAATTGTCTGGTAAAAATCAATGAACGCCGCATTTGTGAAAGTTTGACATTCACTGTTGACTTTTTAGAATCCTAGAATTTTTAGCTTCAACTATTTTGCTATCTAATTGGCTCGATGTATTTACGCTTCTTAGTGGACAACTACTTGTGTGTTCTCACCGAGTTGTCTTCGCAGAAATGAGAAGTCAAAGACTCGTGGCTCCTGCCTTCCACAGATCATATTTCTGTTGGAACGTTTGTGTTGTGGTCTGGTTAACAATTGCTTTGGGTAATATATTCCAATAATCGATTGCCCTGTTTGGGAAGCTGTATTTTTGTATGTCTTTCTTGATTCTCTGTTTTTCAAGGCCGAAATTATGGTTTCTGTTTGATTTTGAGTGTCGAAATATGTTTTCGTTCTGAATTTGTTCTTTTTTGTTAGGCATCTATAAATGATGATCAAATCGCCTCGTTTTCTTCTGTCTTCTAATGTTGCTAATGCCAGTTTCTGTAATCTTTCTGTGTAACTATGTGTATGTGTGTGTGTGTGTGTGTTTGTGTTTGTGTGTCGGTATGGCCCCACAGACAGTGAGGCGGCTGGTGTTTCGAACGTGCGCGGAGAGCGGGCCGCCAGCCTACCGTCGTTCTGGATACCCAGCCTCACGCCCAATGTGTCTCAAGCACCGCTGACCAAGCCCGACTCGTGTGTCAAATGTCCTATGTCTGGCCGGCCGTTGAAAATGCGCCAACTACAGCCGGTGATGTTCAGCGAGGTCATCGACCCCGACGATAAGCGGTCGTTGATTGCACGTCGGCACCGCTACAAGTGCCGAGTCACTGGCGATTTACTCGGCAATTCCGTGCCGTGCGCCGTACTTCGTCCCAGGTCAGTGATATTTGTGTGTGACGTCAGAGATTTTCATGTGTAAGCGGCGGAAACCCCCTCGCTAAACTCCCCCCCCCCCTCCCCCCTCCATCAAAGCCTCATAACCAAGACATTAACTAAAAGAGGTCAACAATAAATGTCTTTCTGTAGAATTAGTTGGCATAAGCATTATCGCAAAGCATTGTGGGTGGGTAGATGTGTGTGTATATATAATTTAAAAATGCCCCAAGTCATAACCTTCACACGCAACCTAGTCGCACATACATGATTCAGTCCGTCCTCCCAAAATCGCACTCTGGATCTGCCACTGTTCAATAACAATTTATTTTGGCAACGATCCAAAATTGACGCCCAAATCGAACATCGCAGCATTTCAAGCTGACATACACGTAATACACGAATTGTATTTGTATCTAATGAGTATAGGCGGCGCGACATCTAGTTTTGCCCGGTTAAAGGTTTACGGTTGAAGGTCTCCAGTGACAGCTGCTACACGGGAAGAAGCCGAAGCTTATGAACACACACACAGGTGTGTCCCGTGCAGCTTGCTGTCACCGCAGATCCGACCCTCTCAACGCTATGACGCCACAAGAACGGAAGACGTATTAGAGAGGACCACCTCCCCAGAATGCATGACACAACACATGACTGATATCTGGTACCATCATTTACTGCTGGGTGGACAGGGGCTGTTGGATTATAGAATTCACTCAAAGAAATTCTCCTCCACCAGTTACGTCCATTATGTGTGTGTGTGTGTGTGTGTTTGTGTGTGTGTGTGTGGGGCAGTGGTGATGTGGTGACCATGGACTGTGTAAACAACCTGATCCGACCAGACATGAGACACCCGGTGTCCGGAGAACCGCTGACTGAACAAGATATCATTGTCATGCACACAGGAGGAACCGGCTTCTCCGGTACCAACAAACAGCTGAACCTCTCGGGACCGCGTCCTGTAATGCAGGCGTGAAATAACTACATTCATCCCGCTCTGTGTGCGTTTTCTCACTGTTCATGTGTGTGTGTGTGTGTGTGTTTGTGTGTATGTGTCAGTGTTTGTGTGTATGTGTGTGTGTGTGTGTGTGTCAATGTTTGTGTGTGTGTTCATGTGTGTGTGTGTGTGTGTGTGTGATTGAGTGTGTGTGTGTGTGTGTGTGCGCGCGCGCTTGTGAGATCCTCGGGGTTAAAAGCGCGATATAAATGTCTTAATGTAATGTAATGTGTATGTGCATGTGTGTGTGTGTGTGTTTTTTTCATACATATAGCGTTAATAAAATTATTCAAACACAATGTTGAAATATTTTACAAAGATATGGTCGAAAGATAATAGAACGGACAGTAAGATATGATTGACGAATGAACAGAAGTTTAGTACTATTTTCGGTTGTCTAATGGCAAGACATTGATTAATAATATCCGAATAAAATGGCACGGATAAGTATAAACGGCGAATAAATTCAAAATGAAGGTAATACTGTACAAAGCCGTATTGCAATCCAACGAAAAAAATATTGTCGAAGAATGCACGCAATGGATAATCGAGGATGAATGTCATAAATGTAGAAGTATATTTAACAATAGTAAAAACGAGAACAGGAACAAGTCAATCACGCAAACATTATGTAAACTCTCACACTACACTACAACATATTACCATCCTCCCTCGCACACTCCCGAATTTCAAAACCTTCGTCAATACCGTTAACTCTAATCATGGCAAAGTATAAACAATAACATCATGTGACATATTGATCAAAGGACCTCTCTCATATCAACATCTAAATAAACTCACACCTCCTCCTGATTATTACAATCACACAAATGGCATACACGGCCTCTTCCACGCCTAGAACGAATTCGCTCTGATCTACGAATTGGCACACGATCATCCGGTGTCAAGTCGGCTCCGGCCGATCCACTGTCAATCTGGGACGTTGTTTGATCACCCGCAGGTAGACGGACGACGAGGTCTTCGTCACTCGTGTCCACAGATGCATTCATGCGGGTTTCCGTACACGCGTCCTTCAGCCGCACATCGCGAACGTGTCTGTACATCCCATCTACTTCAATACACTGAGCAGACACTATATCAGTCACTACACCCTCTGTATATCTGTCATCACATCGTGCTCCTGGCGGCTTCACCCACACTGTATCACCCTTCTTAAACTTAGGTGCCGCCGGCTCATCATCCATTGCAGAGAGTTTATCAACGAATCTCACTCTGACCCAGTACTTGTAGATCAAAGAGGCTGGGGCACTGCCGTGAGAGACGTCGTCCAGGGGTGTAATGTTGTAAATATGAACAGCCTCAGCGACACTGCATCTTTTTCTTGTTGCAATTACTTTAACGGTACGGTGATTGCGCTCTATTAATCCGTTGCCAGAAGGAGCGTATGCGCATCTGAACCTGACCTGTACTCCCCATTGATGGGCAAACTGGACAAAGCGTTGACTCCGGAATGACGCTTCGTTGTCGGTGAGGATCGATTCTGGAGGACCACGGTCGTAAAACACGCCTTGCAGAACTTCGGTAACATTATCGACACTGTGAGAGCGTAACTCGCGCCAGATGGCAAATCGAGAAGGCCCACAGTCAATTAAGGTCAAATATGACTTGCCTCGAAAATGAGTAATGTCCATTGCCAAGCGGTCCCACACTTTTTCAACAGCCGTACTACCCTTCGGCCATTGAACGGGAGCAGGGTCAATGGATTTGCAGACATCACACGCAGACACTACTTTCTTGACGTCGTTCCTACTCGCCTCACAGCCAGACCTTTTAGCGAAATACAAAGTTCGTTTAATACCCGGGTGACCCATTTCGTGGTGAATTTCACGAATTCTCGCTTCAACTGGCATGGCCACGGCGGAACAGGACACACAAGCTTGAGCGGGCTGTCTTTCGAGCCAATCAGTCGGTACCCGAGTCAGCTGGTCTGCTTTGTTATCTTTTGACGGCACTAGACGTATTTCCACTTGCAACCGATACTCTTCAATCAAAGACTTTACAATATCCAACCTTCTTCGAACGAGCATTTCCCCAGCTGCTTTCGTTCGTAGCCTTTGTTTGTCTGTCAATAGATCAGAGACCCATCTGTACACTGTGAGCGAATCAGTCACCAATTCAACTTTGTTCATGTCCCACGCGAGTGCCAAATTCAATCCTTTTATTACGGCGTCCAACTCAGCCATGTTGATATGTCGAACATTTTCCTTCCTCAACCAGCTGCCATCTTCCACTATTTCACCATTCACTTCAATAGCTGCTCCCAACGCGAGACTACTTGCATCCACCCAAACTTTTGCTTTATTTCCTCGAACAGCCCACCGCCCACACGCGGGATCATGTTGATCTAGCTGAGCTCTAAGCCGCTGTAAACAGTGATGGACAGCTTCGCTTTTAATCTCATCATCCCATGATTTACTATTATCATTTGCAATCCTTTTTATATATGCGGTCGCCACGCGCAGCCATCCTCCGACAGGTAAGTGACCTATCCATTTGCTACATACTGAAAATATAGTTCGTCGAGTCAGTCGCTCGGGTAAGTCACATACAGCACTGTCACGACACCATCTCAACTGTCCTTTTCTATTAAACACTCTTAGACCGAGAAGTCTAGCGCCATCCTTGGCTTTCTCGCTTTCTTTGCACACCAGTCCATATCTGAGTAAATGTCGTCGCACATGATCAACACCCACTATGTCCTCATTCACCAACACATCATCTACATACGGGATGGCTCCTGCCTCGACAAGCTCATCTTGATGAATCACGGCCTTCAGTACAGCTTTCATGATTAAAGGGGCCACGTTAAGCCCAAACCCCAACCTGGTAAGACAGTACCTCTGTCCTTGTATCCTTACCGTCTGATAAGGCCACAAAGAAGGGTGCACCTTAATCTGGAGGTAGGCTTTTTTCAGATCGACAACACTGACATTATCTCCTTGCCTCCTCCATTTTCTCAAGACATCACCACACACATCAACATCTCGAGTATGTGCCTCAATGAAAGCATTCACTTCTCTAAAGTCCAAGACCGGCCTAACTTTTTTACGCTGTGGCACGGCCATCAATGGTATCAAACCTTTTGGAGGGCCAAGTCGTGCTTCGTCATACCTTATAAGCCAGCCTTCGTCAATCCACGACTGCAGCTCGTCTTCGAAAGCTGCTCGGTGATGATCACCCACATGGTACAAACCAACACAATTGTTTAGGCAACCAGGCTCTACTCCATTCACCCACTTCCACCTGGCTGTCCACGACATATCATTTTCATCATAATCAACTACAAAATCTGACTCCTCAACTTTCAAATTAGCACTGTTAGACGCCACAGCAGGACACGCAAAATCGGCGACAGATTTTCTCATCACCGATCCTGATTCACAATTTCCAATTCCAAACATCACTTTTCCCGGAGCCCAGATCGACACTCCGCCAAGCGCGACTATAGCGTCCATACCCATTATCATATCCAAACCCATCGGACGTGAATCGGCAACTAGCACATCTATAACTCTTGAGGCACCGCGGCAGAGCATACAAACTGTTCCGCGTCCGATACACACAAAACGATCTTGACTCAATGTGAGCACTGGAATATTTTATGCGTGCCAGTCATCACATATATTTCTAAATGCGATGCTTACCGAACAGCCAGTGTCCAGCAGCGCACGCCGGCGAACGCCATTTACGTCGATGTGGATCACCGGCAGCTGGCCACTTATTGACCGGGGGAAGAGACCGGCACAAACTCTCTTCCCCCTTCCTCGTTTCCCGTCCGTTGTCCGGCACGACACTGCGAAGCCAGGTGACCAGGACGATTACAGTTAAAACAGCGTCTTCTTCGCCAATTGGAGTTGTCAGACCGACTTGCACGAGCTGCATTTGTTGAAGATGGACAATTTTTAGCGAAGTGACCAATACCACCACACGTGAAACATTTACTTTCAGCGGGACACTCACTAGCTTTAGGCGCATGTGCAACACGAGCAGCAAAACAAGAATCATGTTCGTGCTTCTCACTTTCGTGCAAGAGTATCCTCGAACGGTCCAGCAGCTCAGACAGGCTCATTCTGTCTAGCCGGGAGCCCAGACGTAACAGTTGGCGTACCCCATCCGGAAGACCAGCCACAAATGCGCACATCACCAGTGAGTCCGGTACATCTCCAACAATAGACGCCAGCCGTTTCAACTCCGACAGAAAAACATCCACCGCTTCTCCTGGTAGTCTTTTTCTGCTTATGAATCCCTCGTAAGCGGTGAATTTATCCACAGCAAATGCCGACAGAAGAGCCCTTTTCACTTTGGTGTACTCCTGTTTGTCATCTTCCGTAAGTTGCTGATATACGGCGAACGCCCCACCAGTCAAACGTAGTGGTACAACACAATGCAGGTCAGCAATTCTCCTGAGCCGACACACCAACTCCACTTTCTCCAGCCACTCACTCACTGGTGCAGACGAGCCATCAAACTCAGGAATAAGTCGCAAATCAGCACTGGTCTCACTGTTACTCATCTTTGCCGAAATAGCTTGTAGAAGTATATTTAACAATAGTAAAAACGAGAACAGGAACAAGTCAATCACGCAAACATTATGTAAACTCTCACACTACACTACAACATATTACCATCCTCCCTCGCACACTCCCGAATTTCAAAACCTCCGTCAAAACCGTTAACTCTAATCATGGCAAAGTATAAACAATAACATCATGTGACATATTGATCAAAGGACCTCTCTCATATCAACATCTAAATAAACTCACAATAAAAAATATTAATAGACTAATAAGGATGAAAAATTTTTCAATAGACCAATTCAAAAAATATTCTTTTTAATAGAATAAAAATTTACTACCGAGGACAAAAAAAATTTAGTTCGCAGAAACGATAAAACCTTTGTTTAAATGCAAGTTTAGTTTTTTTCTAAATAATTCATGCAATTCGTATGAGACAATTTGGCAATTCTAAATGACACATCTGGCATCATTGAGATCGTCATTTCGAATGTTGACGTAAGACCAGAAGTTGGCGGTTGTTGTTATTCTGTTTTTTTCTATTTTTAACCGATAAATTTATGCTTCTTTGTATTCCTGTTTCAATGAACGCTTAAGATTTTCTTGTCCTGCTTCTAGTTTGTGGCAATGTTTTCTCTTGCTCATCTGGTGTGATAAATGAGTTGAATTAATGAACGAACCAGGATATTTAAGATATTTTCCAGCAATGAAATCAATGCCATAATGTTTCTGCTCGCAATAAAGTGTATAACGCTGACGGTCTCTCGTGTAATAAATGGATTTCGGTACAAGGCTGTTGAGCAATGCTTCCTTTGATGTTTGATGCCTACACTATTTTTCCAAGAACTTACACTTTCAATTGAGTTGAGTCCATTTAAACTTTGCATACAACTACTATGTTTAATGCTTGTGAATACACATTATTTTCAGAGCATCATTTTGTATCTGCTGTGTTGTGAGTGCTGAGCTTAGTACATTTGAGTTTCGTGCAGAATTCGTTTTGTTCGTGGCGGTGATCCGATGGCGCTAGACAATAAACAGCAACAGCAGCTGCTGCCCAGCTCGTTCGAAGCGGCGCTGGCCGACATGCTGGACGACACAAACTGCTCGACGGCAATGTCCCGCGAGACCACGCCTTCTCTTCCGGCGGTCGCGCCCAACAAGTGGTGGATGCAGACCGCGCGTCGCGACCTGGGTCAGTGCTGATCGCAATTGCCGTTAATAAAAATAAAAGTGTAATTATGAGTTGATGTCTGGCGTATCACGAACATATTTATCACGTGATGTTAATGTCTGTACATTTATTGTTGGTTTTGCAGTGAGAGCGGAGATTTGAATTTAACGGAATTGCGTTGATGATTTTTATTGAGATGGGGAGTGATTTAGTGTTCATGATTAATTATTTGTTGATGTTTGGGTGTATAATTTCTTTGTTGTTTCATTATTGATTTAAAAACAAGCTTTTACTATAAGCGAAATATATCCGGATACTGAGCGAACTCCTCATTATTGAGACGGCGAACCAACTTAAAATTCAAACTTAAAACCGTTACATTAAATGCAAAGGGCAACCACACACATTACACAATTGAATATTACACATTTGATATTGATAATTTATACAATAAAATTTAAATATGTGAAGCATTTTAATCATATTAAATTGAATGAGTTTCTTGCGAAATTATTTATGATCAGAAACAACTTCATTTATCGTGAGAATTATAAACTAAATTGCGTGTAGGCCGCTACACTGCTCTTCTGGTCTGCTAGCTGGAAACCCCTCACTGGTGGGGAATTGAGGGGCTGCCACGTGGGGCATTCAAAGGTCGGAAAGATCAGGACAAATATGTGTGTGTTTTTCGTGTGTGTCAATCCGAATCAGTATATTTTCGATTCTAGTAACTTCATGACATTCAGTTTGTTGGAACAATTGAATTTATTGCATTTATCAGCGTTGTTGTGGGAAATGAAGAGCTGGATCAGAAAGGTTAGGAACAACTGATTTAGGGTGAATATGTTTTTTCACGGACTTATTTATTTTATTTTCTATTATATATACAGTGGAACCTCGACATACGAGATTAATTCGTTCCCGGATCGTGCTCGTATCTCGAATTTCTCGTATCTCGAGCGAAGTTATCCGATAAGAAATAACTGAAAACCAATTAATCCGTTCCTGGCCTCCCAAAATTTTTCAAGTTAACCCTAAATAACTATGAACACATCTTCCTGATCACTACAAACACAAACACTAAACACACAAATTTATTACTAAAACACAAACACAACTGATTGCTAGATAATATGATATTAAAGAAATAAAATGCGAGTTAATTATCAGCACGAACGGAGGTGTATGCGTTTTTAATTATTTTCACTTTCTTTTGCCCTTTTAGCTGGACTCGCAGCACTTTCACTTTCTATAGGTATTTCGAAGAAAAACTTATCGAAGGAGGTTTATCTCTGCCTCCCTTTCAAAATGGTACGGAAATGTGTAAGGCAAGTGTCATTAAAGAGAGCTGCAGCACGACTAGTAGTCACTTTTTCTAGGTGTTTCTTTTCAACGAAAGCAGGAATTTCCTCCCATTTAGCCAATACCTCTCTAATCTCCTTTGTGGACGTCCCCTTCTCCAGCATCTCCTCCTCTTCGCTGCTGATCTCTTGCAACACCTCCGTCTGTTGCATTGCCTGTACTTCCTTCAACTCCTCTGTTGTCATCTCCTCAGCGTGCTCCTGCACAAGCTCGATGATATCCGCCTCATCTACCTCCAGCCCCATGGATTTTCCGAGGGAAACAATCTCGTCCAGCACCACCTCGGGCCCAGGTTCGACGTCAAGCCCTTCGAAGTCGCTTTCAGGGATACAATCGGGCCACAATTTGTTCCAGGCAGAATTCAATGTACGTGTCGTAATGCCCTGCCATGCAGCATCAATCATTTTCAGAGCTATGGCAATGTTGAAATGTTCCTTCCAAAACTCACGAAGGGTCATCTGACTATTGTCCGTGATTTCAAAGCATCGTCGGAACAAATGTTTGGTATACAGTTTTTTGAAGTTTGAGATCACCTGCTGATCCATGGGCTGGAGGATTGAAGTGGTGTTGGGGGGAGGAAAATCACCCGAATGAACTTGAAATCTTCCATTATGTCGTCTTCCAGGCCATGGAGGTGTGCGGGAGCGTTGTCTAGAACAAGCAAACATTTCAAGGGAAGGTCATTCTCCTGGAGATACTGCTTCACTGAAGGGCCAAAGACTAGATTTACCCATTCAGTGTAGAACTGCCGGGTCACCCACGCTTTTGCATTTGCCCTCCACATCACCTGTAGCCTCTCTTTCAAGACTTTATGAGTCTTAAATGCGCGCGGGTTCTCTGCATGGTACACCAGCAGTGGCTTTACTTTGCAGTCACCGCTGGCATTAGCACACACTGCTAAGGTTAGACGATCTTTCATTGGCTTGTGGCCCGGCAGTTTTTTATCCTCAGCGGTGATGAATGTCCTGCGTGGCATTTTCTTCCAAAAAAGGCCCGTCTCGTCGCAGTTAAACACTTGTTGCGGGATATAACCTTCTTCCGAAATTAGTAAAGCGAAGCGTGTGTAAACTCCTCCGCGGCTTTGGTATCTGCACTCGCTGCTTCGCCATGCCGTACCACAGAGTGGATGCCTGTCCTTTTCTTGAATTTCTCAAACCAGCCATGGCTTGCCTTGAAATACACTCCACGTGTACCCGACGATGTCTCACCCTCTGTTGACGCTGCCTCACGTTGTAGGTCCTTGTAGATGGACAGCGCTTTCTCGGAGACGATGTTCTCCGTGACGGTATCTCCTGCCAGCTCCTTGTCACGTATCCACAACAACAGAAGTCTCCCCATCTCGTCATGGATGTCGGTCCTCATTTTGGAAAGAATAGTCACTCCCTTGCTCGGTTTTCATAGCTGTTATGGCATCTTTCTGTTTCAATATTGTACAGATCGTGGATGATGACCGATTGTACTGCTTTACGAGATCACTCACACGAACACCACGCTCATGTTTGTCTATTACCTCTTGCTTCATTTCGATTGACATCATCCTCTTTTTCTTCTCAGAAGACGCCTTTCCATCTCCTTCTTTAGAACTCATGATTAATGTCACATAAAAAGCCACAAAAAGGAGATAAATGTGATAAAACCCACACAACACAAGAGCGCGGAATCAGACCTGTATGGCGGGGAAACACACGTGCTTACTGCTGGGACGAGCGCTGGGCAGGGTTGCCAGGTGTCACGACCGAAAAAAATGACAAACTTGCAACTAAGAAAAGACAAAAAGGACAAACAATATTTTGCAAGTCAGGAAAGACTGTCATTGAAATTTTTTTTACAACAAACATGGCAGTCCTGGCGCTAGGTGGCCTCGATCGCTCGGCCACCTAGCGGGAGCATCTGAAATGCTCGTAACTCGAATTTTCACTCGTATGTAGAGCACGATTTTTGCTCGAAAGACCGCTCGTATCTCGAGTTTCTCGTAAGTAGAGCAGCTCGTATGTCGAGGTTCCACTGTATATAGGCAAATTGAGTTATTTGGAAGTTTATACTTCTCATACTCATTTTCACCAAAATTTCAGTGTCGTGTTTGTTTGTCTCTCTCTTGTCTGTGCTGCCAATTTGAATGCGTTCTTTAAATATGCATGGATGTTACAACGTAGGCTCTCAGAATCTCGAAACGCAGGCTCTCAATCACAACCTTTAATACTCAATCACACAATATTCATACACTCGTAATTTTCGTAATCACACAACGTAAACAAAAACCCACTCTCCCGGCCGAACTCCACAATACCATATATGCGCAACGTTTGTCGCCCATTATTTTATATGTAGTTGCCAGCTCCATAACAATGGGTGTATGTGTGTGTGTTTGTGTTTGCAGAGTGTTCATTTCACAACAGCACGCTGACCGGCGGCGGACGGCTGAAGAGGCGACTGTTGTCTCACAACGCGTCTCACCAGCTGCTCACGCCCCATCACTCGGACGAAGATGATGAGGCCACGTCATCACCGCCATCATCTCTCATCAACGATCACCTTCCCATCGCTAAGCGGCCGGCAGGTAATATCTACGACGTTATAGGTTAAATGTCTCAAGTGACAGCTGGTACACGGGAAGAAGTCGAAGCTTATGAACACACACAGGTGTGTCCCGTGCAGCTCGCTGTCACCGCAGAACCAACCCTCTCCACGCTATGACGCCACAAGAACGGAAGACGTATTAGAGAGGACCACCTCCCCAGAATGCATGACACAACACATGACTGATATCTAGTACCATCATTTACTGCTGGGTGGACAGGGGCTGTTGGATTATAGAATTCACCCAAAGAAGTTTTCCGCCGCCGGGTTACGAACCACGGACCTCTTGCTTGTGAGGCGGGTATGCTACCACTACACCACGAAGCCCATAAATACTACTTCTTAAACACTCATCAGGCTTGCTTTGTTGTTTTTCGTGTATTTCGTTGAGAAAAGGGTAGTTCAATCCAAGTGGGGAGGGAGGGGGTGTCAGCCCTGCTGTATTATCACTCTCTCCCCCCTGGATAGAGGAGATGGAGATGTGAAGGAGACCACCTTTCAGTCGCCTCTTACACGACACGCAGCGGGTACGGCGACAGTAATCTTATTCCTGTTACGCGAAGCTCGTTCAGAGCGCGCACATAACAAAGAGCGGTGTAGCACAGCAGATATATTATAAATACACAGTAACAATAGTACATAGAATATCACAAGGCCGGAGACCAGCAAAACCTCGGCACGAAGGCCGCGGCACAGAATTCCGTAACAGTGGTGTAGCGAGTCCTCCACTGAAACAGCTACTGCACCGTTACAAGTAATACAGGTAATATCCTAGGCCAATGCGCGGCAATCGCAACGAGCACGTTGTCCAACACAATGTGTCGGACGATGCTCGGGTCGAACTGACACAAGGCGAGCGAGACACAGAGAGTAGCCCTGTCAGTCAAGCTATTGCCAAAGTCCCAGTCCAACTGCCCGCGCACCGAGGCGACGGGACTTAAATATACTTGGCCGTGCGTGTGCATCGACCGGACCGCGTATGAACATTGGAACACAATTGGCCAGGCAATAGTAAAAGACAAATGTAACCACCCGATTGGTAGCTATGTGATCACGCCAGCACGTAGGCTACTGTGATTGGCTGAACTATTTTCGCAAGCTAACACGTACACACACGTCACCTAACCTACATGGAATATTCTAGAACGCATGCCACACAAACATACAGACACATGCGGCACATACATAGAGACACATACGCACACGTATACACATGCAACAAGCGTGTTTGCTGGTTGTACGTAGACACACGTCACCTAACCTACACCGAACATTCTGGAAGGCATGCCACACAAACATACAAACACGTGCGGCACATACATATAAACGCATACGCGCACGCATACACATTTAAATATACACACATTTATATATACACACATGAATATAATAAATATAATATGCATGACACGCCACATGAGCCCCCCCTTAGATCATGGCGAGAAACGAACCGGAGGTTTGACAGCTCTGCCAGATCGGGTACGGTACAAAATGGATTGTGGTGTGGTGTGCGTCTGAGTGTGAGTGATCTTGGTGGAGTTTTGTTTTGCCTGATGCACGAAGCTGTCGTTCTCCGGAGCGGATGAAATATTCTCATTTTCCAGAAATGCTGGACGCAGACGATCAATGCCGACCACCTCGTGTCCATGCCGCTCAATAGTGAACGCTTTTGGCGTACGTTTCACCACCTTGTACGGCCCCTGGTACACCGGCTGCAGCGGACGTCTGTGGCCGTCATGACGCACGAACACGAAATCTACATCGGACAAGCTGGGCAGGTGGAACACTGCTGTCTCAGCTGCACGGGTCTGCTGTGGCCGGATAGCACTGAAATGTTCAGACAATTGTTTGGCAAACTGACAATATGTGTGAGTCAATTGTGGTTGTCTATTTAACAATTCACCTGGTAAACGCAATTTGGCACCATATACCAGCTCGGCGGAGGAACAATTTAAAGGTGATTTCATGCAGGACCGAATACCTAACAGGACTATTGGCAGTCTGTTTGTCCAGTCACTACAACCCCGAAGTGCGCCTTTGAGCTGGCGGTGAAGCCGTTCTACTAGGCCGTTGGCTGCCGGATTGTACGCCGTTGTCAAGCGCGTGTTAGATCCGAAGCAGTTGTTGAGTTGTCTCCAGAGGTGGCTTGTGAATTGAGTGCCCCTGTCTGAGACAATACTCTCGGGGACACCGAAACGTGACACCCAAGTTGAAATAAAATATCGTGCTACCGTATCGGCCGATATGTCAGGAATAGGGCATGCTTCTGGCCAGCGTGTAAACCTGTCAATCACTGTCAAAATATATTGGTGACCATTAGAGCACGGAAGTGGGCCTACTATGTCTACGTGCACATTCTGAAACCGGCGCGAGGGCAGCTCAAATTGTCCGACTGGTGAACGATTATGTCTGGTGATCTTACATGTTTGACAATGTGCGCACTGTTTGGTCCAAGTAACGATATCTTGTCGCATGTTGGGCCAGACATATCTGTCGGATACGAGCTTCAAAGTTGCAGCTCGACCTGGATGGGAAAGACTGTGCAAGATACGGAAAACATCCTGACGCATTTTGGTTGGCACCAAGGGTCGCGGTGTTCCGGTTGAAATATCGCACAGAATTTTGTTTTTGGAAACTGCAGGAAAATTCTGCCACTCCAGTTTCAAGCTGGTTGACTCGTTTTGTAAAAGTTCTTGCAGTTCAGTATCTGCTTGCTGCTGTTTTGACAGCGAGTCTATGTCAATGGTTGAAGACACGGCGCTTACTCTAGATAACGCATCAGAGACCACATTGTCCTTGCCGCTTATATGACGCACATCTGCAGTGAACTGTAGTATGTAGTCTAAATGGCGCTGTTCTCTCGGTGAGTGGTTGTGTGTGGGAGTGCGGATCGCGTGCGTCAGCGGCTTATGGTCGGTAAATATGGTGAAATCTCGACCTTCTAGATACTGACGGAAATGTCGAACGGATAAATACACGGCTAGCACTTCTTTACCGAACGCACTGTAGTTGGCTTGAGCTGAAGTCAGCTGTTTCGACCAAAAAGCCAGTGGCTGCCACTCACCGTGACTACATTGCTGCAAAACTGCACCAATCCCGGAATCACTGGCATCTGTGAAAAGAGCTAATTGCGCGGAGTCATTCTGATGATGCAACGACGCGGCTTCGCTAAGTGCGTTTTTTGACTTGTCAAATGCATCTGTAGCCTCGTTTGTCCATATGACAGGAACCTTGGATTTTTTTGCATGATTTGTTATCAGCTTGTGTAAGGGAGCAAGAAGTGAAGCTGCATGAGGCAAAAAACGGTGGTAAAAATTTACCATGCCCAAGTACCTACGCAGTTGCTCGTGCGTTTTTGGAAGAGGAAATTCGATTATAGCTTTCACTGCGTCGTGCTGTGGAAGTATGCCGCCCTTATTTATCGTGTGGCCGAGAAAAGTCAATTCCGGCTTGCCAAACACGCATTTGTCTATGTTTATTTTGATGCCGTGTGCGCGCAAACGACTGAGAACTGTGTGTAGATGCGACCGGTGGTCTGCCTCGTTTTTGCTGGCTATCAAGATGTCGTCTATGTACACGAATATGAAATTTAAGCCTCGGAGTACTGAGTCCAACAGACGTTGCATTGACTGCGCGCTATTACGCAATCCAAACGGCATCCGCAACATTTCGAAAGAACCAAATGGCGTGGTGATTGCCGTTTTGTGTATGTCGTCCGGGTGTACAGGAATCTGGAAAAACGCTTTGACCAGGTCAATCTTCGAAAATACAGTCGAACCATGTAATGCTGCAGAAAAATCTTGCAGATACGGCACTGGGTATCTGTCCGGAGTTGTTACTCTGTTCAGAGCTCTATAATCTCCACAAGGCCGCCAATCGGAAGATGCCCGTTTCGGAACAAGATGGAGTGCCGATGCATAAGGACTGTTACTCGGTCGTATTATACCCTGTGCCAGCATCTTTTCAAACTCCGCTTTGGCAATTTTCAGCCTAGCAGAATCAAGTTTTCGAGGTCGACAAAACACAGGCTTACCATGTGTATGAATTCGGTGAAGAACACCGTGTTTCGAAACGTCAGAAGTGACGGAAGGCGACAAAAGCTCTGGGAATTCTTTGACAATGGCCTGGTAGTTCTCATGGTGACCAGACATGGACACGGAGATCAGCAAAGGCGCATGTGAACCAGAACCGCGAACCTTGAGCTGCGTGGTATTATCGATAAGCTCGCACTTTCTTGGGTTAACGCTAATATCATGATGCGAAAGGAAATCACACCCGATTATCGATATGTCAATATCAGCTAAGATAAATGTCCACGGAAAATTTCTACGCAGACCGAGTGATACTGTGAGCGTTTTAGAACCATGTGTGCGTATAGCACTGTTATTGACCGCTTGCAGACACAATGAAGACTTGTCACTGGATGGATAATGACGCGTTGACACGATACTATACTGCGCCCCGGTGTCTATAAAAAAAGAAATGCTTGATACCTGGTCCCGGATGAAAAACAGTGAATTTTTGTGGCTGCCTGCGATGGTTGCGAGAGAAGAATTTGGCAGACATTCTCCTCTCGGGATCAGTTTAAATAATGCCTGCAATGTTTTTCGCACGAGCGCGCTTTCTCGCCGAAATTGTAATGATACCAACAAAGGTTGGTCCTCTCACCATCTGTGGTGGATTCCTCGTCTTTTGCCAAAGAGTGTGACCGAGACTTTACCGGTCGCGGAGATTTGTGCCTCGTTACGCGAGACGGCACCTGTTGCGAGGCTGGCGAGGCAGTCCGCCGCACTGCGAGCTTGCTGACTTGGCGCTGCAGCTGGTTCAAACACTGTCGCATTTCAGCCAGCTCTTTAGCGCAATTGCAGCCGTGCTCAGGTAGACTCACTGCGTTTATTGCAAGGCTGGCACTCGGCAGTGCAGTCAACACTCGATCCGCTGTGCCAGCCAGGGTTTCTAGCGGCGTCTCCGGTGGCAAAAATTGCAGGAATGGAGCGACAGCATCTGGCATCGCCTTCAAAAATATTTGCCGTACCAGTGGCGATTCGCTGTCAGAAATATACGGCGCTGTCAGGTCATGCAAGTGACGGAGAAACTGACTGGGCCGCCGGTCGCCTAATTCCTGCTGTTCCAGCACCGTACGCAATTTCTGCTCATTCGTCGCGCCCAGTCGCGACTGTAGAGCGTCGCACAACTGCGTATAGGCGTCTGCAGGTGGTTTACGAATGAGATCTATAAACTCCCGGACATGATGCGGCGGCAGAAGCGATGCGGCTGTTTGGAAACGAAGAGTTTCTTGCCTAATATTTGCTCTGGCAAAATATAAATCCAGCTGAATTATCCACACACTTGGGTCGTTTTCCACGAATGGGGGTGGTGGACCCATGACGGCAGGAACAGACACCGCGTCTGATTTCACTTCACCATCCATGCTGGGTTAGTATGCGAGAGTAAGCGGCAAGAACTGCAAGCGAATGAGCCACAACCGCGAACTAGCTACAACTGCGAACTAGCTACAAACTACGAACGAGAGCTAATCAACGGTACGCAACGCTACTGAAAACTACACGACTCTATAATAATACAGTACTTATATAATACGAGTACAATACTGATAAAATACGGGGTCACCACTTGTTACGCGAAGCTCGTTCAGAGCGCGCACATAACAAAGAGCGGTGTAGCACAGCAGATATATTATAAATACACAGTAACAATAGTACATAGAATATCACAAGGCCGGAGACCAGCAAAACCTCGGCACGAAGGCCGCGGCACAGAATTCCGTAACAGTGGTGTAGCGAGTCCTCCACTGAAACAGCTACTGCACCGTTACAAGTAATACAGGTAATATCCTAGGCCAATGCGCGGCAATCGCAACGAGCACGTTGTCCAACACAATGTGTCGGACGATGCTCGGGTCGAACTGACACAAGGCGAGCGAGACACAGAGAGTAGCCCTGTCAGTCAAGCTATTGCCAAAGTCCCAGTCCAACTGCCCGCGCACCGAGGCGACGGGACTTAAATATACTTGGCCGTGCGTGTGCATCGACCGGACCGCGTATGAACATTGGAACACAATTGGCCAGGCAATAGTAAAAGACAAATGTAACCACCCGATTGGTAGCTATGTGATCACGCCAGCACGTAGGCTACTGTGATTGGCTGAACTATTTTCGCAAGCTAACACGTACACACACGTCACCTAACCTACATGGAATATTCTAGAACGCATGCCACACAAACATACAGACACATGCGGCACATACATAGAGACACATACGCACACGTATACACA
This sequence comes from Sacculina carcini, assembly GCA_916048095.2. Lineage (NCBI taxonomy): Eukaryota > Metazoa > Arthropoda > Thecostraca > Sacculinidae > Sacculina > Sacculina carcini. The sequence goes on from OU696577.1 coordinate 8,375,893, forward strand.
TGCAACAAGCGTGTTTGCTGGTTGTACGTAGACACACGTCACCTAACCTACACCGAACATTCTGGAAGGCATGCCACACAAACATACAAACACGTGCGGCACATACATATAAACGCATACGCGCACGCATACACATTTAAATATACACACATTTATATATACACACATGAATATAATAAATATAATATGCATGACACGCCACATTCCCTACCATATGTGTGTGTGTGTGTGTGTGTGTGTGTGTGTAGGTAGTTTAGCGTATCGCCACGTGTGCTCGGCCAAAGCACCCCTTGCTACGCTCACCTGGGTGTGTTTGTATTGTGTTTGGCTTGCGATAAGATTGAGTCGCAATAAGATTGAGTCCAACCATCAATCATTCAATCCACGAATCACAATTGAGCTTTGTGATTTGGCTTGGTGGCCGGTCAAACTAATTGTCATTGGGTGATTGATTAATTAATCCTCATCGATCCTACTCATCAACATCAATATGTGTGTGTGTGTGTGTATGTTCTAAGTGTCATTATATTTGCGATGTAGATTATGCGCTTGTGCGTCACACAACCGCTTTTATTACCTCGCATAATTAACATGATAACATGTCCACACACACACACACGCGCATACACACGCACACAAACGCTAATAGAATGACACTGTGAACACACATACAGACAGACATACACTCACTTGCACATACACTAAACCAAGTACAAACACACGCACACGAGTACCAACACATTTCATTACAGATTGATTCATTAATCCTCATCAATCATACTCATCACCATTATTAGATATATTTGTGCTCACCTATTTGTGCATTACGGGATATGAGCTTGCGTTCGAGCTGTCCCGTCTCTAAATCCAATGATTTATCTAGGCTTTCCTTGAACGATTGAATTGTTCTCGCTTTTACTGTTCCGCTGTCTAAATTATTCCACTTTTCTACGCTGCTATAAGGAAAACTGTTCTGTTTGATCTTCTGTCGGCATCTTGTTTTTTTCAATTTCATACCATGTCCCCGTTTGATCTCTCTCATTCCAAACAATCCAGCCTTTCCGATCCGTTTTTTGCAATCCTCTCATGTATTTGAAAATGTGTATTAAATCCTCTCTCTGTCTTCTGTTTTCGAGCGTGGTCAGTCCTAGTTTGTGTGTGTGTGTGTGTGTGTGTGTGTGTGTGTGTGTGTGTCCAGCAGCTTCGCCTGCGAGACGAACAAACAACTCCGACGTGAAGCCGAACAGCAATCACTTAGTGCCGCCTGCTGTTGTGTCCACTTCATCTGCGGCCGATCGTCGGCCTCCGCGGCAGCCTTCTACTTCACCACTGGAGGTGTCACGCGACAGCGTCGGTTCGGAGGTGTTTGTCAAGTGCAGCTACAACAAACACACTTCGGTCTTGGCCGTTGGCGGCGGTGTTTCGGCTGTGCCGGCCGTTCCACGACAACCAGCGCAGCCACATGAGCTAGCCGTCACTTCCACAGTGTCAGGACCAGGTGCGTTTTGCTCTCTCTTTCTCTATCTCTCTCTCTCTTTCTATGTGTGTGTGTATTTTCTGTTTCTCTACTCAATTGGCTCTTACCGACAGTACTGAGTTTATGCGGAGACCGCAATTATGCAGTGTGTGTGTGTGTGTGTGTGTGTGTGTGTGTGTGAGAGTTATGTATTGGCATGCCAGTTTGTCAGCATTTTGGTTATTAACACACTAAAAAAAACACATGTCATTTAGCTAGCATCAGTCTTGCACACACACACATATTTCTTTTCGATGAACATATGTGTGTGTGTGTATAAACCGTGAAACTCAAACCGATTTGTCACTATATCAATCCATAATTGCTAATGTCCTGTGTGTGTGTGTGTGTGTGTGTGTGTGTGTGTGTGCAGACGATGTTGTCACGTGTGTTTGCCGCAAGAAATGTCAGCGAGCCGACATGCAGCGCCATCTGGCCGAACTATGCTCGAGTGAGTGTCTTGTGGGGTCAAAGGTCATTGACCGAACGGCCGCCGCCGGGGCCAATAAGCACGTGATGTGTTAATTTCACCTCCAAAAAGCGAAATTCAAACCTCCAAATAGCGAAATTCAAACCTCCGAATAACGGCGTTTTCTCGTTCTCTTCCAGTCCGCTATTTAGAGGACCGAATGTGTGTGAGTGTGTGTTGTTGTATGCCTGCTGTGTTGTCTTAATGTGTTGTGTGTTGTTGTATGTCTGCTGTGCTATCTTATTCAATTTGTATGTGTTTTTTTGTATGTCAATTTTTATGTGTGTGTGTGTGTGTATTTTTGTTTTTTTCAGTATGTAAACGTGAGTGTATGTTTGTGTTTGTGCGTATATGTACTTGTCTGTTGTGTGTATGTGTGTGTGTGTGCGTGCTCGTGATTGTGTATGTGTATGACTCTTGTGCTTGTGTGCTTGTGTGTGTGAGCGCTTTTGAGACCCTCGGGTGAAAAGCGCGATATTTATGTCTTAATGTAATGTAATGTGTGTGTGTGTGTGTGTGTGCAACAGATCGTAAGGTGGCGTGTTCGTGTGGTCGTGACATTGCCCTTAGCCGACTGGCCGCTCACAAGAAACGTGAGTCGCTTCATTATTATAGCCTTGACTTTCTAGTCGCTTCACTGGCGCTTCAATCGCACATAAATGGTTTAGCCCAGTGGTTCTTAACCTGTGTGGACGATTCCCCACTGGTGGGGAATGGAAGAGTTGCCAAGTGTGAAGCTAAAGGTCGGACAGAACAGGACAACTATGTGTGTGTGTTTTATCAATTAAAATTCGTTTATTTTTGCTTTCAATAACCTCTTGGCATTTACTTTGACTTAACAACTGAATTGATTGAATTTATCAGCGCTGTGTTGTGGCAAAATGAAGAGATGGCTCGTATTAAGAAATGGGGAATCAGAGAGAAAAAAGGTCAAGAATCACTGATTTAGGCGCAACTATTTGGTGTTTTTTATGTCTTCACTGTTTGAAAGTTTGAACCACGTTCAATTGGCGTGTATGTGTGTGTGTCTGTCTGTCATTAGACCTTGATCAGTGACTTTAAAATCAATCTCAAAATCGCTGACGGAAAGTCACTGAAGGAACTAAACTTACGACCGAAACTTTTGACTACAGTAGACCATCATTTGTTTTCTCCTCGGACATCATATATGTCAAAAAATTCACACAGGTTTACACTTCGCTATCTTGTTGACCTCTCTGTCTGTGCGGTAGGTTGCGGTGCCATTACGAAGCCGGTCGTCGGCGCGGTTAGAACTCCGTCAACTCCGCTGCGATCGCCGTGGACCAGCGCTAATACTCACAGTCTGCGCGACACTCCGTCACGACGCGCCCGTATGGACGGCGTTTTCATGCGGCCACTCACGCCCCCACGCCGCAACAAAAAGAAAACGGCCACCGCTGGACCAGCGGCCAAGAAAACCACCACGCAGCCATCTCACAAGGTGTCTTCACGTCCTGCCAAGCCGGACAACATCACTTCGCCCATCACTTCAGCGGCGGCTGGAGACGATATGGTGTTGACTCCAGTGGTGGAAGCTGTTACGTCTACCTCTTCCTCTTCTTCGGCGGTGTCCACGTCTTGTGTGAGTGCCGATGTGTCTCAGGCGGCCGTCGCGGCTCTGATGGATCGCACTGTGGATGTGACCAATACGCTGGCCGAAATTTCCAGCGCGCTTGTGTGTCACGAACAGTTCTGGCCGGCCAAATGTGGTGCCAACTCGTCGATAAGTGAGTCGCCAACACACACACTTCTCCCCCTTCAGTCTCGACCCATCCCCCTTCTCCACTGCCCCCCTACTTAACTCCTGATTGAATTGTTGCGTTTTTATCGTTGTTTTCACAACGGCTCAATCATGATGTATGACTTCGATATTTACGATCAATGATAATTGTTTAGTTTAACTTAACCACAGGGTTTGTTTGGTTTAAACCAAGTGGTTTTTTATGAAAAAAACATGTTTTTATTGGGGTTTTTTGACAGAAATTATTTTTCTCATATAGGAATGATCGAATATTTTCAGAATTGGTTAATGAGTTCATTCATACAGTTATAAATCTTCATAAATATTACCTTTTGGCATGATTTTAAGGGTTTGCACGATATGGGAAACATTTTTATTAACATTTATGGTTTCTGCTGGAGAAGCATTGTGATAAATCCTAAATTTGTACGACAACACATTTGAGTTTCTATGAAAAACACTATTTTTAGAAACCTCCGAGTTAAAAAACTGTGTTTACTCTGAAAACAAACATGAATTAACTTCCATGGACAAAACGATTTTTAGTCACTAGGTTTTCATAAATAAGGCCACTGGGTATTTGGTTTGGACTTTGCAAACATATGTGGGTGTTTACAATCGACTGCTTTCGCAATTGGAAGCGGTTTAAAACTTTCGTTGCCTATAGATGCTACAAGGTGAAATTCAAGATCCTGTGTGTACATTTTTATGATTTTTTTTTCTTTTTCAAATATTTACAAAACTCTTGGTATGTGGTACTAAAATATGTTTAACTATATACTAAATAGCATGGTACAATTCTTTTTTTGATTTGTGTGTGCAAAGTGTAAAAAACCATGGTGTTTGGTTTTTTCTAAAAAAAAACGCGGTTTTTGTTTTGTGTGGAAAAACCCGGTTTTTTTCAAACCCTGCTTAACCACGATAAGGGGTTTTATGGGTCCCAAATACGGACAGATCTGGTCGCGAAATCATGAACGTGTGTGTGTGTGTGTGTGTGTGCCAGTTGTGCGGCCGGAGATGGTGAAATACACGGGCGATGTAGCAACAGGCACTCGCTACGCCATGCCTCAGCGGCCTGAATATGGCAACGATTTTTTCTCGCTGGAGGTGGCCGTGGACCACTGGAGCGAGCCTCTAAGTCTGCCCAACTGCAACATGGTCAGTGTGCAATTAAGTCCATGTCGCTTTTCAGACCTGAAATACTAGGTTTCTAGTAGCACTAGGTCCAATAAGCTCACGCAAAATTTGAACTTTTCTCCGGTAGTATTTTTCAATTGTTCTGTTTGTTTCACATATACAGTATGTTTGAAAAAATCCTATCATCAATCCTATCAAAATCGTATCATCAATCAAAAATCCTATCCTTTCCTATCATCTACGAGTTAATTTACGATTTTTTCATCAAACTATTGCACATATATGTACTTTATCAACATTAATATAATTCATACTGTAATGAAGCTTGTCCTTTTGGGTAATTAAAACTTTAGCAGACGGAATTTTTACCCTGAAATAGTTTTGGCCATTAAGCCCATAATGAAAAATATGGAGTACAGTTTTGGATTAAAATATGTGCTTAATGACCGGGATATATACGCTTCACGGGATTTAATACGCGATTTAACCGCGTCTACGCGAGCGTCATAGTGGCGCAGTGGTAGCGTAGCTGTCTTGTAACCCAAAGGTCCGGGGATCGAATCCGCTCATGGGTTCGTGATTTTCAATTCGACCAGCTGCAGAGATATCAAAGAGCAAAAACCGTTGAGCAAACTCAAAACCGTAAACTCAGACTTATGTGAAGATTAACTTCAGTGTTTCAGTTCCTTGTGGATTCATCTGAGGATTTTCCTAGGGAGTAACGTGCATTTGCGCCTGTGTGCCAGGATGTTTATGTGTGTGTGTGTGTGTGTGTGTGTGTGTGTGTGTGTGTGTGTGTGTGTGTGTGTGTGTGTGTGTGTTTCAAAGGTTGGCACAATTATTTGCGGTGAATGCGACGTCTACGGCGAGAATACTGAAGTATCCATGGAGATGGCGAAAAATCTCACTGCTTCAGCCATGTTCAAATTGGTTCCCGGTGAGTTTGATCGCCGCTCCAAAGAGAAACTGTAACTCCATAAGTTCTAGGAAAGAGGTCATCTTAATATGTCACGTGTATTCAACTGCCAAGCAAATGCTAACTCCTTTATAATTTTGAGATCAATGTTCAGCCGATTACACTGTGTATGTGTGTGTGTGTGTGTGTCTGCAGGTTTCACGTACTACCTGGTTAACGTGGGAGATTGTCCTCTGCGTGTATTCATAGCTAAATGTTAAAAATGTGCGTTCACTGTTTATTCAAGACAACTGAAACTGAAAAAAGTAACCCCTGTGACATTTTTGTATTCGCTCATTTGTCGTGCATCTCAAATACATATTTGCATTTTTCCTACAGCGCGTTCGAGATTGATTCAAGACAAATTTCACTTATTCAATCACTTGTGTATGTTTTTTAAGAAAGAAAAAATAACAGGGTTTGTAATATTGGGCGCATGGAGCTGTGTTAATTTTCCGGTTTCATTTGTTTGCCCACGAATGGAATTATTCATACATTTGGCAACCAAGTGCCATTAATTAGGAAATAAATGCTTGAAATAAAGAAAATAAACATCCAAATATAGAATATAGAAAGCGGAATATGGTCCTGGTTACGAACGGAGTGAAAAGAAAGACTAGAAAGACTTGGGCGATAGGAAGAGTTCAGAGAGAAGGCTGTGTCACTGCATCTCGCATTACCTGGCGTCATCTGCCAGAAGCGCAATGTCACATACAGTCATGTGTATGTCTGTGTGTTGTGTTGTCCGGGTTGACGATAAATGTGTAAGGATTGAAGAACATCAGATTTTGAAAATTTGATTTAACGAATTTCTTCCAGTCCCTCGCCTCCTGCAAAGGCAGCACATTACATTAGAACGCTAAACCTAACCTAACCTGAAATCTATGAAAAATATAGAAACGTTTTTGTGGGTTTTTAGGCGTTTTTTTTACAAATTTGCGTTTTTAATGTTCTTGAATCCTTAAACATTTAGCCTAGAACTGTTGTCCGCGAGTGACCAGTTGTATGTTTGTACGTACAACGTCCGTTCCGCCGTGATATGTCAAGTAGAGTGGGTCGAAATCACATACGCTATTAACATGTGGTATTCCTTGGCTACCCAAACGCCACAAGGCTACGATCTGAGAGTGAGGAGTGAAAATGTTGAATATGAAGTTTGAGTAGTGTGAAATATCAATAGCGGCACCCTCTAAATGAATGACCACACTAATTGAACGGCACTTAGGATGGAAGAATTGAAAAACAATAGAACGGCATGTCGTTCTGACAGAGGTTTTACGATATTTATGATAGGTTTAAAAAATAACTGTTCAGGTAAGCTACCATGTATTGCTTGCGGCATAGAAAGCAACTAATCACCGACAATACACATTTATTGCAACCTGCGCGCCACACACGTCTCAAGCTCACCGTAACATGAAGCCAAGCAGCGCGCCCACACTGTCAACAATACTCTCAACAATTAAATAACTCTTTGTTACAACAACACGAATCATATATTTTATAGTATTTTGGCATGTAATTTTAATTGCCTATAATATACTTAATGGCAGGTCATTCCGAACATCTATTATTATTATGTGTAGATTTATGCAGTCAGGCATGATTTCATGCATATAGCTCCTACTATAATAACAATAATAACAATAACAACAGCAATATATACTGTGAATAGCGGCCGCTGAATTTCTGAAGTCAAATTTCTATAACTGGCATCAACATTCAATATAGACAACTTTTTTTGCCACGCACAATATCTAGCGAAAACAACGTACATTTGTATACTTAGCTAATCTACAAGCGACACTCTATACAAAAATACACATACATAACCCGATAAACACACACACACACACACACACACACACACACGCACATACAACAACAATTAGACGACAAGAATGATAGTAAACGACATTGACACAAAGACAACATATAATACGATATCTCCAGTGCCAGCTGTGACCAACAAAGCCATCAAAACAATTAACATACACACAAACACACAAACACACACACATACAGACATTCTTGGACCACACATTGTAACATGTATGTGTGTGTGTGTTTGTGTATGTGTGTGGAGGGTGGCTTAATAATCTAAATTGGAAGTGAATCCGTTTGTTTTTTAGATTTGTTGGGAAAATGTCAGGCATATTTCCTAGCTTACCGTAAATGCTCTATTTATCCGACAGGCTCTAATAATCCGGTAGGCTCTAATAATCCGGCACCCTCAGGTATGGGTGAAAAATAATCCGGCAGGCTCTAATAATCCGGCACTTCCTGGAAAGGCTTATTGAAACTGCAACCACGATTCAGATATAGTTCAGTAACAGATTATTTAGCAATGGGCGATTACTACACAGAACAATACACTGGGGAGATACGCGTATTCTCTCGTCCCTTTTATCAGTGCAATATTTTTTGTTGTTGCAGTTTTTGCGCAATCCTACCGTGTGGAGTGACCACAAATAATCCGACAGGCTCTAACAATCCGGCAGGCTCTTATAATCCGGCAGGCTCTTATAATCCGGCACCATACGCAGGGGGTCGAAAAATAATCCGGCATGTCGGATAAAAAGAGCATTTACGGTATATACACATTTTGGTTTCACCGAAATTAAATTATATAACACTCATGATATGGGTTTTATTAGGCAAAAATTTGGTGATTTGGTTTTATTGGTCTATCGGTGATATCAAATTCCCAAATGCAATCTCCATTCCCCAATGCACCTAGTAATTGGTATGCATCTAGACCGTCGTATGGCTCGTGCAATGCAACCATTGGCATGCCTTACACTTGACATACATATACACAAACTATGGCACACATATACACATACATACACACTTACACATACATACTTACAAATATACACACACATACATACATATATACACACTTACACACACACACATTAACACACACATACACACACTAACACACACATACACACATACACATTCATACACACACTAACACACTAACGCACACTCACATACATTCACACACACTAACACACTAACACATACACACACACCAAAACACACATACACATTAACACACACACACGCACACACTAACACACACACACGCACACACTAACACACACACGCACACTAACACACACACATACACACACTAACACACATACACACACACACACACACACACTAACGCACACACCTACACACACACATACACTAACACTCACACACACACACATTAACACTCACACACAAACACACACACACACACATCAACGCACACACCTACACACACACACTAACACACTAACACTAACACACACACATACACTAACACACACACACACTAACACACACACACACACACACTAACACTCTAACACTAACACACACACACACACACTAACACTAACACACACACACACTAACACACACACACTAACACACACACACACACACACACACTAACACACACACACTAGCACACACACACTAACACACACACACACACTAACACACACACACTAACACACACACACTAACACACACACACACACTAACACTCTAACACTAACACACACACACACTAACACACACAGACTAACACACACACACACACACACTAACACACTAACACTAACACACACAGACGCTCGGCCACAACTGTGCTTCGTTGGTGCGGTCACTTGCAATTGCAATTTGCAATGAGCGTGCAATGTTGTTGCAATGGTCGTGACGGCGGTGTTTGTGGCTAGTGAGTTGTGTCCATGACAGTGAGGTAGTTCTCTTCGACCAGCAGAGGCACCAGCTTGTGCCTGCATTGAAACAAAGACATTCCAGTGAGGGCGCTTCGACGGTCTAGGCTAAAGGTGTAAGTATTCAAGAACATTAAAAAGCTAATTCATAAAAAACGCTTAAAAACGCACAAAAACCTTTCTATATTTTTCATAGATTTTAGGTTATGTTATGTTTAGCGTTCTAATCTAATGTGCTTTCTTTGCAGGAGGCGAGGGACTGGAAGAAATTCGTTAAATCAAATTTTTTCAATATAATGTTCTTGTTTCCTTACACATTTAGCGTCAACCCGCTTCGATCACGTCACTACAGCGGCGGCGCCAGCATTTATCTGTCGGGGGTTGAGTGTTGAGGAGAATGATTTTCAGGGGGCATGGCGAAGCACGAGAAATTTACATTCGAGATGTTCACATTGCCATGATTGTTTGGGGGTTCATGGGGGTCTGGGCACATTTTTTGTGGGGGCTTCAGTCTATCTAACTCCATCCCCTGGCGCCGCCACTGCCAAACAACAATTTATTATTCCAAAAATGAGTGTGTATCATGGACTGCAAGCAAAGCCTGTCTTCCTAACAGCCACATTTATGAAATTGTATGATTATATTATGATTATATTTTATAATTATGTTTAAATATTATGAGTATTGTGGTATTTTTTGGTTATGATTTTTGTATATCGGTCCCATATACAATCCAGAGACAACCGAATTTGCTTAGCTCACCAATAGCAATATCTCTTCCTGTTTTTTGGGCATAAATATATAGTTTGTGCTGTTCATCTGATCCACATCTGATCAAACATGACTCATGATTCAATTCATGATTAGAATTTTCGCCAGTGAGGGGGGCACAATTATTTATATGGGCGACTGAAGTATCTTCAAGCTCCCTCTTGACACCGCCCTTGATCCCAGCACCCACCTGACTGGTAGCAGAAGCAGTAGCAGGACGGGAAACACTGTCTTCATGTAGGGCCACGGGGAGAAGCCGAACGTGCACAGTGCAGCCAACTGCAACACTTGACACGCTGTGAACGTGTGTATTCTTCGCTGGGGCACCCGTCTGATGTAGTGGTTGGGTGGATACGCCGCCTACACACAAACACACACACACACACACACATGCATTTATACACGGGCCTCGACACAAAACTACGTCATTGCACCACTGCGCTGTTGGACTCCGTGGTGTAGTTGGTAGCACACCCGCCCCACAATCGGGAGGTCCGTGGTTCGAAACCTGGCGGGGGGAATTTATTTGGGCGAATTCTATAATCCAACAGTAACAGTCCACCCAGCAGTAAAAGATGGTACCAGATATCAGTCATGAGTTGTGCAATGTGTTCTGGAGCAGTGTCCCTCTCTAATACGTTTCTTCCGTTCTTGTGGCGTCATAGCGTGAAGAGGGTCGGTTCTGCGGTGGCAGCGAGCTGCACGGGACACACCTGTGTGTTCATAAGCTTCGGCTTCTTCCCGTGTAGCAGCTGTGACTTGAGGCTTTCAAACTTTAACCTTTAGGAATAGGTGGCCGGTTCAATGGGCCCCAATCTCCTGGGTTCTCTCATGGAAAGTCAGTAGTTCTTGAAGCATTGGCATCACAAAGCGAAGAAAGTTGATTTGGTTTCGGCAAATCTCTGCAGTTAACGATCTCTTCATTGTGTGCTCTATAAAATGTCCAAATTAAACCACAACTCGCCATCATCTAACTGTCATTTACCTTTTTCAACGCGCTTTCTTCAACTATCTGATGTTGCTTTTGTTTCAGTTTTTTCTCATCCCACTATAGCCGTGCATTGTAAGTATTCTTACATTAATTGAAGTTCACATTTCCACACAACACTTGCTGGCGTATTCCACTACAACTTCGTTCTGTAGCACGCATAACAAATGGTCTAAATTAGTGTGTGTGCGTGTGTGTGTGTGTGTGTGTGTGTGTGTGTGTGTGTGTGTGTGTGTGTGTGTGTGTGTGTGTGTGTGTGTGTGTGTGTGTAATTAAGCCGCAAGCCTGGATGAGACGCTATGTGACAACGCTGTCAGGGCAATCTTGGTTGGAGGAAAATTATTCCGCTATGTTGTCTTAACCAGTTATCACATCTAGTTTTTACTATACAATCATATAATAATTTATTCAACCATATAATCACGCCTCATACCTACCGAAACACTTTGGTGTACATGCAACGAATTATTTGTAGCTTCTTTCCTTCTCCACTTTTAGTATTTTTCTTTCTCTTTTTTCTATATATATATATATATATATATATATATATATATATATATATATATGCACACACACGTACACGAGCACGCGGTAATATAGTGAGGACATATCAGTAGAAAATGACACATGTAACTAACCGCCTCTTAAGAATCTCAGAACCTAACTCTCTGTACACTGTAGTACCAAAGGCCAACCATATTTTCTACTTTTGTGGTATGTAGCTTTTAATCCGGTGCGCATATCATTGTGTGTGTATGTGTTTGTGTGTGTGTGTGTACTCGCTTTTGGAATCACTAGTTGTTGTGTACAGGAGATGAGCAAGTCTGTCAGACTGTCCTGTCTCCAAACTCACTGTTTTGTCTAATCTCTGATTCAATTTGTCCCCGATACGGCTGGATACAACTACACCCCAGTCCAGACTTCCTGTGTGTATGTATGTGTGTGTGTGTGTGTGTGTGTGTGTGTGTGTGTGTGTGTGTATATATGTGTGTGTGTGTGTGTGTGTGTGTGTGTTGATGTATGCAAACGCTGGCAAATAGTTGTGAAAATCGACGTTGTTCAGATGGTGCAAGTTTCAAAGTTGAATTAATCGCATAACTTCTCGTCATACCCCAATGGCCATCAATAGCCACTTCGCTGATAACAACAGCTATATTCCAGAGTTCAGCATCAGCCAAGTCTGCAAATTAACTGCAAAAGACCAGCCTGTGATGTCTGTGTGTCTGCGTGTGTGCTTGTGTGTGAGTGTTTGCTAAGACAAAGTTTGTAGAGCGTAGAGCGTTTACAGCGAAGTCAACACATAATTTGGTCGCCAAACTCTACGAAGACGACCAACACTGCTTAGCAAATCATGATCGAAAGCCAGTGGCGGATCCAGAGTGCAATTTCGGGGGAGCTGAAGTATGTATGAGTGACTAGGTAGCGTGTGAAAGTCATGACCTAGGGCATTTTTTAATGGAAACATTTTGGGGGTGGGATTCATCCCCCTGAACCCCCTCAAAAGTTGTGTCGTCTAGCTAACTACGTTATGCGTCGCTTCACAATGCTACAGTCCGGCGGCGAATCGTATAATCCAACAGCTCCTGTTCACCCAGCAGTAAATGATAGTACCAGATATCAGTCATGTGTTGTGTCATACATTCTGGGGAGGTGGCCTTCTCTAATACGTCTTCCGTTCTTGTGGCGTCATAGCGTGGAGAGGGTTGGTTCTGCGGTGACAGCAAGCTGCACGGGACACACCTGTGTGTGTGCTCATAAGCTTCGACTTCTTCCCGTGTAGCAGCTGCCACTTAGGCCTTTAACCTTTAAACTTTAGAATATCATAGAAAAAATAGTATTTGGTGTTGAGAATGGGAAATTTTCCAGATGGAATCCAAAGTAGATAGTAATATTACTAAGAAGGAGTGAATAACTCATAATTGTATTACGTAATTTCAAACTCTCTTTCTGTCTGCATCTTTTGGTTAGCTTCCGGTACACATGGGGTCAACGCACAGGGTGATAATAGTGTAATTGTACTCTTCCCCCATGCTACTGGATTTGCCTGTAATTAATAATAATAATAACAATATACGTATCGTCAGGTCGTATCGTCAATCAATATAACGTATCGTCGTATCAATATAACGTATCGTCATCACGCGGGAGGGCTACAACAAAAGAAAATAATCTACCAGTATTCAAAGCCAGCGCGAGAGAATAATTGTAAATAAATATAAAAATATATATAGGTATGAACGCACGAGACACATTCAACAATTGTAAATATGCGTTAAAATGTAATAGATAACGGAAAATCCTACGAACGAGAAAATTCTAAAGACACATTTGACCATTGGAAGACGGGAATTCCCTTCGTGTCTGTGTGTATGTGTGTGTGTGTGTGTGTGTGTGTGTGTGTGTGTGTGTGTGTGTGTGTGTGTGTGTATGTGTGTGTGTGTGTATGTGTATGTATGTGTGTGTGTGTGTGTGTGTGTGTTTGTTTTTGTGTGTAACAAGTGCGTGGAGGCTTATGCTTTTTGTTTTGTTTCGAAATTTCAAAGTGATATGCAAATATATATGTAATTGTTACATTTGCAATTTGATCTGTTAGCGGAGAATACACAATTTCTTTTTGGCTAATTCCTCCTGATTGCACAAAAGTATGCAGCATTTTTTTTATCTTGCAGCGGAGTTATGCAATTAGCGCAGTTGCTACGGACAGAGAACGCACCACACTAACACTGTGACAGCTCGTCCACATTTCATACAAAACTTGTCATTTGTCAACAAGAATAACTCAACACACACACACACAGACACACAGATATACAGTCAAGTTTGTCACATGAGTGACGTTCAATTCAATTTTGGGATCGCCTCAAATACATGCACACAAAAGAATAGCATATTTTGCAACAATGCATACATAAATTCTTATATATACATAGGACATACCAAATTTCTGCAAGCGTGTTAGTGCAGTGGTTCTTGATCTTTTTTATCTGATTCCCCACTTCTTAATGAGCCATCTCTTCATTTTCCACAACACAGCGCTGATAAATTCAATAAATTCAGTTGTTACGTCAAAGCAAATGCCAAGAGGTTATTAGAAACAAAAAATAAACGAATTTGAATTGATAAAAAACACAAACATTTGTCCTGTTCTATCCGATCTTTAGCTTCTCACTTGGCAACTCTTCCATTTCCACCGGTGGGGTTCAAATGTCAATGTCCCCACAAGTTAAGAACCACTGAGCTAGTGGATGGAGCTTCTCAGGAAATTATTGCTGGAAAAATGTGTGCAATTGAAAAAACAAGAAATTAAGTTAAATTATAATTTAACTTAATTTCATTTTTCTAATTATGTTCGATTTTTATGTCTTTTTCTCTCTTTTTCTGTCTTTTTCTCTCTTTATGTCTCTGATTTTTCATCACTCAAATTATGTGCGATTTTATGCAACAATGAAATCGCACCTAATTTGATGCATATATTCAATGATTATATGTATATAATCATTGTTACTATTAATAATGGTTATATACATAATCGTATAATTATATTCATATACTTGAATATAATTATTTAAATATAATTAATGAACGTATATTATCATGTAGCTGAGATCACCATAAAAGTTTGTCATTTATGACGTTAATTTTGGTTAAAGGCACTCCTCATATACAAGGAATTCACTAAATGGGGCCAAGAAAAAGTGTATTTCTGTAGAATTTGTTGATATACGATCATTATCGCAAAGACGTTGCATAATGATGCATATGCATGACTGATCACTCCCAAAAATTCAGCCCCCGCCCCAAACAAATAAATAAAAATCGAATTGTAATTAATAATAATAATTATTGTTATTAACGCACGCACCTGTTCCATGAACAGCAGGGTGATTCGCTCGAACATCTGGTTGCCGTTGAGTGCAGTAACAGCCATGTAGAGAAACAGGCCGTTGAGAACCGGAGGCGGGATGTACGACAGAGGATAAGGTAGTAACAGCAGCGACAGGCCAATCAGAATGTGTGATATTATGCCTGTGATGCGGGTCTCACGCACCTTGACAATTCTACACAACCATCCAGCCACACACACACACACACACACACACATACACATACACACACATACACACATACATACACAGATAATTCAAATTAGTGCAAACAGATACGACAAATAGGACAAAGTGACAATTGTATTGTACTTGTAAATGTAATTGTAAATGAAATTTTATACATTGTAAATGCAATTACAAATGCTATTGTAAATACAATTATAAATGTAATTGTAATTGTAAATGTAGTTGTGAATGTAATTGTAAATGTAATTGTAAATGTAATTGTAAATGTAATAGTGAATGTAATTGTGAATGTAAATGTAATTGTAATTGTAAATGTAGTTGTAAATTAAATTGTAAATGAAATTGTAAATGAAATTGTAAATGTAATTGTAAATGTAGTTGTAAATGTAATTATAAATGAAATTGTAAATGAAATGGTAAATGAAATGGAAAAATGTAATTGTGAATGCAATTGTAAATGTAATTGTAAATGCAATTGTAAATGTACTTGTAAATGTAATTGTAAATGTAATTGTAAATGTAATTGTAAATGTAATTGTAAATGTAATTGTAAATGTAATTGTCAATGTAATTGTAAATGTAATTGTAAATGTAATTGTAAATGTAATTGTAAGTGTAATTGTGAATGTAATTGTAAATATAATTGTAAATGTAATTACCAATGTAATTGCAAATGTAAATGTAAATGTTATTGTAAATGTAATTGTAAATGCAATTGTAAATGTAATTGTAAATGTAATTGTAAATTTACTTGTAAATGTAATTGTACATGTAGCTGTAAATGTAATTGTAAATTCAATCACCAATGTAATTGCAAATGTAATTGTTAATGTAATTGTAAATTTAATTGTAAATGTAATTGTACACGTAATTGTACATGTAATTGTAAATGTAATTGTAATGTAATTGTAAATGCAATTACCAATGTAATTGCAAATGTAAATGCAATTGTAAATGTAAATGTAATTGTAAATGTAATTGTTAATGTAATTGTTAATGTAATTGTAAATGTAATTGTAAATGTAATTGTAAATGTAATTGTAAATGTAATTGTAAATGTAATTGTAAATGTAATTGTAAATGTAATTGTAAGTGTAATTGTGAATGCAATTGTAAATGTAATTGCAAATACAATTGTAAATGTAATTGCAAATGCAATTGTAAATGTAATTGCAAATGCAATTGTAAATGTAATTGCAAATGCAATTGTAAATGTAATTGTAAATGCAATTGTAATTGCAATTGTAAATGTAATTGTAATTGTAAATGTAAATGTAAATGTAATTGTAAATGTAATTATAAATGTAATTGTAAATGTAATTGTAAATGTAATTGTAAATGCAATTGTAAATGTAATTGTAAATGTAATTGTAAATGTAATTGTAAATGCAATTGAATGAATTTGAATAATAGATCATTTGAAATCAAATTAAATGACACGATTAATCAAATAAAAGCTATCAAATCAAAAGCTGAAATCAAAGTATACATGTGTGTGTGTGTGTGTGTGTGTGCATAGTAGTGTAGCAGAATGATTCAGCTATTATTATTATTATTAATTACAGGCAAATCCAGTAGCATGGGAAGAGTGCAAGCACTATTACCACCCTAAGGTGGCCCCATGTACCGGAAGCGCCCAAAAGATTAAGAGAGAAAGAGAGTTCGAAGAGAAATAAGTCTAGAAAGAGAGTTGGAAAGAAAATAATAAATAAATAACAATAAATAATAATTCGCTAATTCGCTAGCTAATTCGCACATTTCATAGACGTGGCCCTGTTCAACTCGCTCTTCCACATCGGCCAGACTTCGCACATGCAGCGGCGAGTGTGGAAGGGCGGCGTGCATCCACGGCAGACCAGCCACCGATAAGCATCCATTAATCACGGCCACCACAAACAGGTCCAGGTGATATGCAGGTCCCTTCTTCAATCTGACACACACACACACATACACATTACATTACACTAGGTAGATATTTATATATATATATATATATATATATATATATATATATATATAGCACCCTACAGCTAGAACAGGGGTTCCCAACCGTTTTCGCTTCGCGACCCCCAGGACAGATCCGGAGGGCTCCATGGCCCCCCAGTAAAAAATAAGAGAAGTTAGAAAAACATCTTTATACTGAATTATTATCACATTCAATACTTTAGTGGCATCGTTATTGAATTTGTTCGAAAATACAAAGAAAAATCATCAGGTGTTGATAGCATGGAATATTTTGCAAATTCTGATGATGTAATTTTTTTCAGGCGGCTCTCAAGACATCTTGAAGCGGTCTTGCGATTCCCCTGGGGGGTCGAGACCCACCGGTTGGGACCCCCTGTTCTAGAGGGTCTCTCGGGTGCTGCACATACACACACGCACACACACACACGCCAGCACATGTACTCACATTTCCATTTAATACACATTTATAATATAGCGCAATTCATACCACCAATTAAGTCTTGAATGCGAGCATGACACAAGCACACACAAACAGACATACACACACACACACACATTTAATCCATAAAATATACCGTATCTTCTCAAAATTCTGACCATCTAGTCGATAAATAGAGCGGCACCCTCTTATTGAACGACACTACGGACGGAAGGTTTGAACAATAGAACGGCATGTCGCTAAAATAGAGATTTTACGGTATATTTTAACCTTGCCTATACATATAATGCATCAGACTATAAAGCGTGTGCAAGTGTATGCAAATGTGGCAACGAAATTTCCCATCTGCTGATGTCTTCGTGGTGTGTGTATGGGAATTCCCAACAGACATCAGGGTATCTGGCAGTCTGGTGCCGTTTCACTGTATTAGACAATATTGACAATACTATTGGCGAAAAGTGCCTCTGGGCAAATTCCCGTATTGAAATGCAAATAGCTGAGCGCATTGTTCCACACATACACACGTGTTTGTATGCGCGTGTGTGTTTTGATAGCAGTGTGCCGTGTGGCAGCGTTGTAATGCTAATGCCCCGAGCATCAGCTGCTATTGTTGCCAAATTGTTGCCAGTATAGAGGAAAACATACGTCAGTCAGGTTTCACGACGTTGCTAAATATCCAGCGGCGAATATCTAGTCTTTTTTCACTCAATAACCTTGGCATATATGTGCATCTTGGCATAAATATATGCTAAGATCTATAAACTATTGTATAGTAGTCGTTTATAGCCAGCATACATTACATTACATTACATTAACACATTTATATCGCGCTTTTCACCCGAAGGTCTCAAAAGCGCTCACACCCATGCACACACTCATGCACAAGAGTCATATACATACACCATCGCACACTCACACATTACATTAGGTTACATTAGGTAGATATTTATATAGCGCCCTACACCTAGAGGGTCTCTAGGGCGCTGCACACGCACACACACACACACACAAACGCACACACACAGACACACGCACACACGCACATACAATAACACTGACACATACACACACAAACTCTCAATGAGTGCACACACGCACACATCTCATTTGACCCAATTAAAAATCACTTTCGCTCCAAAATTTACAAATTACGCTATAAACATTGGAAACAATAAGGTAAGAAAGTTGATCAAGTTTGTCAGTGTATGTGTGTGTATGTGTGCGTGTGCGTGTGTGTACGTGTATGTGTTTGTAGTTGTACATATGACGAAATTCTAATAAGAGATCTATTTTATTACGTATATATTGTCAGAGTAATTTTCAGTTCAAACCCCAGTATGATGGCAAAAATAAATATTTTAACACTGCAATAACAAGCTACAGCAATAAATCATCAACTTCGTTGACAGCTAAATTCTCGCCTTCTCCAAACAATCTCCGTTTACTCAGACTGACGTAAATTAAACTGGACTAACACTGACACGTCAGCATGACTAAGCTATACACTTTGTTACATCGTGTGTTTGAGTGTGTGTGTGTGTGCTCATTTGTTCTCTTGCACACACACACACACACACACACATACGCGAGCCTGTAAATACATTAAACATTGCAGATTAAAAGCAAACACACACACACACACACACACACACACACACACATTACATTACATTATGGAAAAATTTATATAGCGCCCTACACCTAGAGGGTCTCTAAGGCGCTGCACACACACACGCACACACACACACACACACACACACAAACACACACACTAACACAAATGCATGCATTCACAAGGTAAAAGATGGAGAGGGAGAGAACAGAGAGAAAATCACACCTTATATTCATCGCTAGTGTACACAATGTTATCTAAGATATAATAGGACTTCAACAGAAAAAATTTCTTAGAGTGTTTTTTGAAAAGAGGAATAGAAGTGATAGAACGCAGTGTTGGGGAGAGCTTATTGTAAATACGGGGTCCTAAGATAGAGAAACAACGATTATAGTGAGTATGTCTAGAAGGAAAAGCAGGTTCCAATAAGAGACGAGAATCATCAGTTGACCTAAGTGTACGAGTAGATTTTTTGAAGGATAGAAGTTCAAATAAGTACGAGGGCTTACGGAGAATAAGAGTGGAATGGATGATCAAACAGATGCGGTAGTCAATAAGCGCCGAGACGACAAGCTTTACTAATAACAGATTGAAGTTTGCGAAGCTGGCGGTGGTTCAGAGAAAGAAAGAGCGAGCAACAATATTGAATCCTACTGAGAATGAAAGAATTAGCCAGTTTGAAAGCAGCAGAGACAGTTAAATATCTACGGATAGAATAGATTCGCCTAATGTGAAAGTTACATACCCTAATGATATCATAGATGTATGGTTCAAAAGAAAGAGAATCATCTAGCAAGACACCTAAGCTACGAACAGATTTAGTGAGAGGAACAGATAGACAAGTAAAACTTCTAGAAGATTGAAAAAGGATAAATTTTGTCTTATCCGGATTGAGCTTGAGATGGTGGGACAAAGACCAGGTTTCAATGTCATCCAAGAGAGAAGAAACAGAAGATTGCGAAATAGTATCAGACGAGAGAATAATTTGGATGTCATCCGCAAAGATTTGGAAAGTGACATCATGACGATGAAGGATTTCACCAATGGAGGTTAAGTAAATATTAAAAAGGAGAGGGCCTAGGACGGACCCCTGTGGGACACCGTATGAGAGTGGGAAAGACTCACTACAAGAATCACTGGTACAAACAAGCTGAGATCGTGAAAGAAGATAAGAGCGGAAGAATGATAGTGCAGCGCCACAAATACCTAGGTTGGATAGAGTATTGAGTAGAATTAGATGATCAACAGTGTCAAAAGCCGCAGAGAAGTCCAGTTGAATGAGAAGAACATCCTTAAAAGCAAGAGTAGATTTAAGAATAGAGTCATAGAGGAAGAGAAGCGAGGTTTCTGTTGAGTGAAAACTACGGAAGCCTGATTGTTCAGGGAGAAATAGATCATGGCGCTCAAGGTAGTCCGAAATCTGGACATAAGCGGCCATTTCAAGCGATTTGGATAGCCAAGGAATTCTAGAGATAGGACGATAGTTAGACAAACAATTGGGATCAAGGTTAGGTTTTTTCAGGATAGGGAGAATACTTGCGCTTTTAGACGCAAGGAATTCACCGAGAGAGAAAGACGAATTGATAAAATAGGTGATGAAAGGAAGAAGTAACTCAATACAGTTGGGGATTCGAGCAAGGTTAATAGGGTCCAGGGAGGAAGAACGAGTGTGCACACGTCTCAGTAGTAGCCTGCAATCAGAGATGGAAATCGGAAGGAAAGAATGAAAAATGGCGGAGGTGGTGGGAGAATAAGACAATGTAGCAGGAGGGAAACGACAGCATATATTCGAAATTTTATTCTCAAAGAAATGAGAGAATAGGGAAGGTAAGCGAGTTGGGTCACTATCAGGAAACACAAGGGTATTAGATTTACCTAAGAGTTTATTGAAAATATTCCAGAGGGATTTACTGTTGAGACAGGAGGAAATTTTATTATTATAATAGGATTTTTTGGCGTACTCACACAAGATATGGTGGTGACGCCGTGCAACACAATAAGATTGCCATGATGCATCATTTTTCAGACGCAACCAATGGCGCTCAAGTCGTCTAAGAGAAGTTTTGGAGCTACGAATTTCACTATTGAACCAGGGACTATGAAGAGATGAAGAGGAACGGAACTTCTTAACAGGAACAAACTGATCTCTAAGAAATTCAAGACAGGAGTTGAAATATTTACAGAGATCATAAGGGGGTAAGAAACAAAACGAATCATAATTGAAAGAAGAAAATATCTGGTTACATAGAGAGTCGTAGTCAACAGTCAGATAATCTAGAAACGTGACAGTTTTATGCGATCTTAAGCTGAGAGGAATAAGCGCGGAAAATTCAATTAAGGAGTGATCTGAAACAGAGGAATCAATAGGGAAGACAGTCAAATCCTTGATAGAAATAGGGGAGTCACTGAATGAGAGCACTATGTCGAGGGTGTGACCATGTTCATGAGTAGAACCGCATACATGATTCGCTAAACCATAGGAAGATATTAACTCAAGAAACGAAGAAGAACACGATTTGAGATGAGGGGCATCTAGCCAAAGATTAAAATCGCCGCAAAAGAGAATCCTAGAAGAAAACATAGAAATAAGCGTATCAATGAGAACAGTAAACTCATCTAAGAAAACAGAACTAGATACATAGTTACCACGATAGATTGAAATAATACAGACAGGGAGAGAGTAACGGCTAGTGATCTTACAGCAAACATATTCGAAGGAATTTATACACACATCTAGCTTACATTGAATAAGACGAATACAATCAGAATTAAAAATAATAGCAACACCACCACCAACAGACTTAGAGGAATTAGAACTATTGATGGAGCGAGACTGGTGATAAGCGGAGTAGTTAGAAGGAAGACAGCTATTAAAGGAAGAGATTTCAGAGAGAGAAAGCCAAGACTCATTCACAAAGAAAATGTCATAATTAACTAAGACAGAGAGAAAGAGAGAAATTTTAGACCTAATAGAACGTAAATTCCAAAGAGCACATCTTACATATTTACAATTAGCAGAAACAGATGGTGACATATTAAAATTAGGTTTAGGTGAAGAACACTTAGCGGGAAGACGAGAATGAGGATGACGAGTAGAATCATTGTCGCTGGAGGAGGACGAGGCTGGAAGATCTGGCTGGTCATTGGTCGGGTCTAGTTTCCCGGACGGCAGTCATCGATGGTCTGAGTGCGATGGAAGACCCGAGTTCTCGCCGAGATTAGGCACGGGCACGCCGGGTCGAAGGATGAGTGGCTGGCGTTGCTACGACCAGCTCGCACACAGTTAGCGCATTTGCGCGCATCCTTCAGAGAACACGATTTGGTGGCGTGTTTGCCAGCACACCAGCCACAAGTGTTCTCGCGGCCCTGGCACTTGTCAGCCATGTGGCCGTGGCGCTGGCACTTGGCACAGCGTGTGACCCAGTAGCGGTCGTGCACCACACACCGACGGTCACCCAGGTACAGATATCCTGACTTCATCACGGTATCCCGGATGGCAGGAGAGACGGCAACAACAACAGTCTTGGTGTGACCAGCAGACTTTCTCGAGAAGAGCACCTTGAAGTTGGATGGGTGCTTCATAGCCGCTTTGACTCCGTCATTTTTGCGGCACACACAGTCAAAGATCTCGCTATCAGCGATGTCAGAACTGACCGATGTTATGGTCAGTTTTGGAACCATTTTGCCACGGCAGGAGGCATTGAGCTGGGTGTCAGTTTTCATGACCAGCATGGCATTGTCGGCAGCTTTAGAGTCAGGAAGACTCACTTTGATGGCGCCACGTTTTGTTGTTCGCATCTTGATGACAGGAACAGATTTGAGGGCCTCAGACACACGCTTCTTGTCGACTGGAGCACTGTCTAAGGAGTGAACGATTATTTCACGTGTCACTGCCTGCGCGTATGACCGCGGATGTTGAACAGGCATCAGAGGCCGAGTCGGCACCAGTGGCGGCTTCGGCAGCAGTGGCGGAGTCGGCAACAGTGGCGGAGTCGGCAACAATGGCTGAGTCGGCAGCAGTGGCGGAGTCGGCATCAGTGGCGGAGTTGATGACAGCAGCGGAGGCTTTGGGCAAGTAATTCGTTGCAGCTGGGCCTTGATTTCGCTGACGGTCTTAGTCAGCTGCGCCAGAGATTGGTTCTCGGTCGAAGAAGATTGGACCATGTCCACCATGGTTTGTTTGTCGGCGGTTGTTATACCGACAAGGCTGTCCAGCCACTCATGCATTTCTGCAGTGTTGCACTGACGAGCAAGAGAGCAATCCTCACAAGTGAAGGATGCTCTGGTGGTGAAATAGGTCATGGCCAAATATTTCGGCATTCGGCTGCATCTCACATGCACGTACTTCGTGCATTGTGAACAACACAACGCACAGGTGGTAACGGCCATTTTGCACATGGCACAAGTTGAGTCGTCAGGAGGGGGAACAGCGCGGGAGGGTTGAAGCCCGGCAGGCTTGGTCATCGCGACCATGACGAGCGCGATAAGATCACAGACAAACGCTCACACACACGCACACACAGACACACGGTTCGAACACATACACACACACACAAACACAGGCACACGCGCACACAGGCACACGCGCACACAAACACGCACACACAGACACACAGTCACACGGCTCACACACGCACAAACACACACACGCACAAACACAGGCACGCGCACACACACGCGACCCGAGCACTGAGGGCCCTCCCCAACACAGGGGGATGCGCCAGGCACACACGCACACACACACACACGGAGAGTCGAGCCAGGCACAGAATTTAGCACCTAGCCGCGAAAAACCTCAACCACTATCAGCAGCACAAATCACCACGAAAACGCAAATAGCCGGAGCGACACAAAAACACATCCGCACAGGACAATCTCTCAAACAAGAGTGAACACACACATCACACATCACACACACACACACACACACACACACAGACACACACGAAGACATTTGAATCAGAAGTCAAGATGAATGACTAAATAGCAGGGGTTGCATCTAAAAAATGACGGTTTTTGGCAGCATCTCTTTTGCAATGAAAAATGCTGAAAAATAAATATATTATCTTGGCAGAAAAATGGTGCACGTGCCTTTCGGCAGCGAGTGCCGCAAAAAAACAAAATAACAAAAGATGCGTGTTTTTAATACAAGTTAATGCATATATTTACGGGAATATATTCGTGTAAAAAAATCTGCCAACCCTCCGGTGGAAAACGGTTGTCAATCGGAAAACTAAAAGTCGGACAGAACAGGAAAAATACGTGTGTGTGAGTGTGTGTGTGTGTGTGTGTGTGTGAGTGTATGTCAGTGTGTCAGTGTGTAAGTGTGTGTCAGTGTGGCAGTGTGTCAGTGTGTCAGTGTGTCAGTGTGTGTGTCAGTGTGTCAGTGTGTGCGTCAGTGTGTCAGTGTGTCAGTGTATGTGTCAGTGTGTAAATGTCAGTGTCAGTGTGTCAGTGTCAGTGTGTAAGTGTGGCAAAACTGACTTGTTTCCTGGGTTGTTGACCATGGCACTGGAGATATTCTGATCCATAAAGAACAGCACGGACAAGCAGAAGCCTAGCACTGCTGATCCTGCAATGGCCCCAGCTCCCAGACTGCTCAACGACCCCACCGACACTGAAGGCTGGTCTCGATAGCGGAACAATTGCACTGCAATGAGACAGCAACAAGCAAACATAGAGATATTTGCTTTTATGGCAAATTACGACTACAATGACGTGAGTAAACATTTTGAATAGCACATACAAAAGAAAACAGCCCCATCTCGACGCAAAAAGAGACAAAAACCACACGAAAACCTATAAAAAAACAAATAAAATTACAAAGAAATCAGTACAAAAATCAACAGGTGGCGATAAGCATAGGCGGATCCAGAGGAAGGCTGGGGGGCTGAATCTACCCCTCCCCCAAAATGTATCTATCAATTCCTCACAACTAACAGATTCACTAGAATATGTCAAGAAGAAATATATTTATGTAGAATTTTTTTTTATATCAGCATTATCCCAAAGGCGTTGCATAGTGATACATGTACATGACTGATCAATCCCAAAAGTCAGCCCCACACCCCAAAATTAATTCAGCCAATCCCAAAAATTGCACTCTGGATCCGCCACTGGCTACCGGTGAAAATTTTTAATTTACTTTAAACAGCTCATCACAATCTTGAAATATCTCCCTGTACCAATGTGCTGAGTTGTGACGTTGTAAACTGTGTAAAAACAGCGAGGTATGAAGCGCAAAAATGTCACAATTAGTACGGCATTAATTATCATTGTTTTTATAATCTAATTGTTTTGTTCAGATCAATATTATATCCTGATATCAGCAGCTATACCTGATGAGACTATGCTAAACATTTTTCCAAATATATAGGCAAATCAAGATTCAAACACAATTTTGGGAATAATTTTTCAACTTTTCAGTGCAAACAATATAAAACAACTTTATCAAGCTAGTTCGCCGTAGTCACTAAGCAACTAGAAAGAATGATTAACTTCTGAAACGTCCAAAACTTTTCACGGCTGAAACGGCTTAATCTTGGATTGGAGAGCTTCATTAACATGGCTCATAAAGTTTGCTATAGAGCTGGAAGTAGTTTCTTGTGTGTGTG
>OU696577.1:8404439-8514439 GCA_916048095.2 Sacculina carcini
TGTGTGTTTGTGTGAGTGTGTGTGAGTGCGTGTGCTGATGTAGCACTTTTTGTTACGTCCGCAGACAGACGAAGCACTGAACGGATTGATTGGGCTCGCGTCTCGGCGTGACGTCACAGGGTCACGTGACTACAGAGCCGTCAAACTTCACACGTGTTATTACAGTGGTTTTCAACCTGTGGTACGCGTAGCACTACTGCTACACAAGGACCTTCCATATGGTACTTGTACGCCTTCAGGGATCATGAACAATGACACCAGGGCATGATTTATGATGTGTTGTGAGCAAAGTAATGTCCCTCATTTACCAGCTGGTGGAGAAGAAACAGATACAGTCCTCACATTAAGTTATTTATTTCAGTTGATTTTTATGTGTTATACTCGTACAATTATATAAATAAAGTGATATCTGATCGAACTTATTTTCTCTGGAACCAGGTGGTACGCGGCGACTGTACTCGGAACTTCCAAGTGGTACTCGATTACAAAAAGGTTGGGAGCCACTGTATTATTGGCATTTTAGGAGTGGCACTACAGCCTGTTGAGACTATGAGTCTGTTCGATTCGGCATCAGAAGGACTTCCGATATACTTCTAAGTGTTCGATCCATACTTCAGAAGTATTTCAGAAGTATTCGGATTTGAGCCTCTCTTATAATCTTAGCCTGTAATATTGGGGGTGTTTTTAAGTTCCGACTTGTATCATAATAGCCTATATGTCGTACAGTAGAATATCAAATTCAATCCTTCTGTTAAATTTCCTCACTTTTGGACATGCAGTGGTAGTTGAATTCAGAGTTCAAAAGTTCCTGTTTTTCAATAATTTTTGTCAATATTTATATGCTCCAGTTGTCGTATTGGTCAGCATTGTACATAATTACAATAATGCATTTGAACACAGCGGTGGAGAAGGCAAATGTTCCCGTGTAATTTTGCGGAGTCAAGGCCGCTGACATCCCAGAGGATCTAGTACAATATTGCCCTATGAACATATTGGCCAAAAACGCCCGCATGCTCCCATACTCTGCAATAGGGCAATATGTTCACCTCGGCCAGTGTAGTGTCAAAGGCGTATCAAGTGCGGTGAGTGCGACTGCGGCTTGTGGCCAATATGTTCACTTTTCACCATGGCGAAATTTCAGTGGTTTTCAACACAAGACAAGAGTTTATACACAAGTAGCTAGCACCTCACATACTGTGGGGCTATTGGCTAGGCTCAGTAATCTAAATTGACTTAACCTGACCTGACCTCACCTAACCAAGGCAAGACTAAGCCTAGCCGCACAGTATGTTAGGTGCTAGCTACTTGTTGTATAGAAACTCGTGTGTTGTGTTGAAAACCACTGAAATTATGCTATGGTGAAAAGTGAACATATTGGCCACAAGCCGCAGTCGCACTCACCGCACTTGATACGCCTTTGACACTACGCTGGCCGAGGTGAACATATTGCCCTATTGCAGAGTATGGGAGCATGCGGGCGTTTTTGACCAATATGTTCATAGGGCAATATTGTAGTACTCCCATCCCAGACAGAAGACTGCACGACAAGCGCACATGAAACCCGCCCAGCGGCAAATGGGCTATCCCTTTAAGAAACAAATCCAACCGTTTCACCTCGCCAGGGAGTCGAACCCTGAACCTCTTGTGCATAAGACGTGCGTCTTAGCTACTCGGCTACGAGGCTGTAAGTATAACCGTTGTAATTGGATGGTATATAATACTAACAGTTTTTGACGGAACACGACGTCCGTTCGCCGTTGAAACAGTCTAGAACAGTGGCGGCGCCAGAATGTTTCCGGTGGGGGACTAAAGTGGGCTTTTAGGAAAAAGATTCGGGAGCTTGGTGAAAAAGGAGGAACTAAATCCAAAATGTTCATGGTAGAGATCTAGGGTCTCAGGGGGGCTTGGAACATTTTGGGGAGCCTCAGCTCCTCCAAGACTTCTGCCCTGGAGCCGCCACTGGCCGAGAGTGTGCTTGATAATCAATAATGACTCGTCTCAGCTTGTGGGGGGGGGGGCGGTCCCCAGCAGCAACAGCTAGGTGATTGTGGTAACTTTTCTCTCAGACGAACGGCAACCAACTTGACTTGCAGACCAGTCAGTGGCGTAGAGTGGAGGGGGAGGGGGGGAACGATTAGCCCCGGGGCAGCACGTTTAACACGCTGATACATGAACTGTGGAAGCCGTTGAATTATCGCTATATCTGAGTTGCATTTCTGAATAAACTAATATATATTTGCTAATTTCGTCTCAGATAACTGAATATCATCACCTTCACTTCGATCCTTCTCTTCTGCTCTTCATGCACATCTTCTTGAGTCTACCTCGCCCTGTTGAATGGTTTCGTGTTTTTCTTTTGCATATACGCCTGTTCAATTTTGTCTGTCATGCTATTAGCTATTCTGATATTTGTTTCACTTATTATATAAACATACTCGTACATACTATATTATTTTTATCTCATCTTGTCATCGCACCATTGTATATTTGGCGCTATATTAAATACATGTTGTTGTTGTTGTTGTTAAAATATAGGCAAGATCGATTGAAAATAATGACATTCTCCGATTAGATGACTGAATGCCTGTGTGGCGTCTCCACCGGATGTGCATGTTCCCGGCACACGCGCATATCGCCACCAGGATCAAATTGCAAGCCATCACTACCACACACCAGCCAAACGCTCCAGGCGACATACGCACATACATCAACTGTACATAGTGAACCGCCGGAAACGCACACGCACACACACACACACCAATTGTTGCATACATTGCTTATTTGAT
This sequence comes from Sacculina carcini, assembly GCA_916048095.2. Lineage (NCBI taxonomy): Eukaryota > Metazoa > Arthropoda > Thecostraca > Sacculinidae > Sacculina > Sacculina carcini. The sequence goes on from OU696577.1 coordinate 8,407,226, forward strand.
ATATAAACTCGATGTTTTATATAGTCGCTAGACAGTCTAGACAGGGCTACTCTCTGTGGCTGGCTCACTCTTGCTTTTTGCGCGCGCGTTATTCTGTTGTACCCATTTTGCGTTCTTGCGTTGACAATCTTGTTGCCTGTATCGTTGTTCACAGGCTGCCTTGTCATCATTGTTCTTGCGGTGTTTATGATTGCTATTGTTTAGTAATTGATTGTAATAGATTGTGTGTGTGTGTGTGTGTATTAATCTTGTGTTTAACTGGTGGCCATTCGCCACACATGCGCTATCGTAAGAGGCTCGTTTCTCCAGCTACATTCAACATATGAACGTGCTAATTCCCTATTGCAGTCGTGTAAAGGCAGACACAGTCCCCTGCGGCTAAGTGACCCGCATTCATACATGGTGGATAGCCCCGGGCGGCAGAGAGCCTAGCTACGCCACTGCACCAAAGCAAAAAATTGGCCCCATGAGTCAGCACAAAAACGCTCACGGCAAGAAAAAATTGCCGGAAGTCAAACATCACGCTGACTTGCAAAAGATCTTGCAAAGTTGGTTAGTTAGCTTGCTCGAATAATACGAGATGCGTCGATAAGTTTTGCCAATATTCCGCTGATAATTTCAAGACACACACACACATATCTCACTCTCTCTCTCTGTCTCTACGCTGCAAACCACCGAAATATCTTGCAAAATATGAGCAAAATATTGCACACACAAATTTCACACGCTATAATATCCAGACTGTCGGCTGCAAAACATTCTCGCGTCATTGTGTGACGTCAAGGTTGAAGCACAGACGTCCCAAACGCAACAACAGGATAAACAGACACAAACCAAATACACACAGACCAAATACAACAGGAAACAGACACATATGGATTTATATGCAATGTCAAACGTCTGTGTGTATGTGTTTGTCTGTGTGTGTGCGTCTGTGTGTGTGTATGTGTGTCTGTGTGTGCATAGCCAACGAGCGAAATTTTCGACTTCATAAGCGTAAATGTCACCGTTTTGTGTTTTGTTCGTTGTCGCTAATCAAATGCGACCGAAATCAATATAAGCATCCAGATACCATCGGGCAAAATGGTTTATAATTTTAATATATATATATATATATATATATATATATATATATATAGATTAGACAAGAACGATTTAGGGAAGTTAAATTTTTGGTAGCGATTATCAGCCAAAAATGCATCAAAACACTTACAAGTCAAGACATAAACACACTGACAGAAATTCAGCATCCGCGTAATGTAAAAAAATTAAAGAAAAGATGTAACCCATTTTTATTAGCATAATATATTTAATTGTTCTCATAGGTATAAGCAGATAACTGCATTTGGTATATGTTTAGTATTGTTATCATTAAAATGTTGCACATAAATTTGTATTCATGTTCTAAAGCAGCAAATTAATTTATTAAGCATATTAGTTATGCCCAATATACTATGCCTCGTGTTTTTATGTTTTTAAGTTATTTTCGTTTTCGCTGGTTTTTATTTTTACTTTTATTTTGGTTTTATTCATTTGATTTTTCCTATTTTCATACACACACACACACACACACATACACGAGAACCACAAAAGTACACACACACACACACACACACACACACACACACACACACACACACACACACACACACACACACACACACACACACACACACACACACACACACACACACACACAATGCCGGTCACAATACGAGACGAAGGAAGAATTTATAATTAACCGTATTCACAGTACTGAATGCGCCAATAACACAAACTATTCAGTTCGCAAAATATCTTAGTATCTAATCTGTGTGTGTGTGTGTATATTTACTTACAAGTGTGTGTGTGTGTGTGTGTGTGTGTGTGTGTGTGTGTGTGTGTGTGTGTGTGTGTGTGTCTGTGTGTGTGTGAGTGTGTGTGTGTTTGTGGTTGATCAAGGTTTATGGGGATTACAGTTTTGCAAATGTAAAGTGTTTGCACTCTTCCCATTTCAACTTGTTCTTTGTTTTTAATAATAATTATAAGAAGAATAATAATATATAAATTAATATAAATTACGTAGAACTCCTCATACATTTTAAACCAAAAAAATTGCAATTTCAATTATAAAATGTAATTGAAATTTAGTGACGTTTGAAATTGTGCAATAATTTGGTTGACAATATTGCATGATCACACATCACCATGCAAATCGTATATTCATAATTGAGCTGTCAATTGCAGACCATCCTCCGACGAAGCCATTACAATCATGGTGCAATTCAAACACCACAAGTCAAACAATCTCCCGTCAAACACGGCTGCAGCAGCTAGGCTATGCATACACTTGAGCCACAAGCAATTTCAATGCTAATCTGACAAGTTGCTAAGCAACGTGTCTGGCTGCGACTACGCAAATGAGCTTGCTTTTGATCGACAGCGCTTGTGGCCAGTTCATCAGCCGAGTGTTCACACTACACATTCATCATGTCACTGTTGGAGTGCTCCACACACACACACACACACACACACATGGAAAATATCCACGGAAGCAGCTCGCAAACGTATCAACTATGAAGCGGTCAAAGTTTTGTAATATATATTTGAACGATAAATGCTGCCATGTTTGTATATATATATATATATATATATATATATATATATATATATATATATATATATATATGTGTGTGTGTGTATATGCGTGTGTGTGTGTGTGTGTGAGTACATATGTGTATGTGTGTTTGTATAATGTATGTATATGCTGCAATGAAAAGTGCGTACCCAGCGATTGCAATAAAGCATTTATTGATTGATTAATTGATTACACACAGACATGCGCACACATACACACATACACACACAGACAGACAGAGAACATCATCTAAGAGCATCTTTATGAAGCGTCCAAGCTATTTGTATTAGCGTTTGACTCTAACATAGTTTTTCACCATATTTGTGTTCCTCCGTACGGCTCTCACGTAGCGTCATGTGTGTGTTTGTGTGTGTGTGTGTGTGTGTGTGTGTGTGTGTGTGTGTGTTTGTGTGGGTGTTTGTGTGTGTGTGTGTGTGTGTTTGTGTGTGTGTTTGTGTGTGTGTGTGTGTGTGCCCTAGAGACCCATATTTCAGCGCCCTAGAGACCCTCTAGGTGTAGGGCGCTATATAAATATCTACCTAATGTAATGTAATGTGTGTTTGTGTGTGTTTGTGTGTGTCATGTGTGTGTGTGTATGTATATGTGTGCCATGTGTGTGTATGTTTGTGTAAGTCATGTGTGTGTGCGTGTGTGTGTGCGTGTGTGGCATGTGTATGTCATGTGTGTGTGTCATGTGTATGTCATGTGTGTGTCATGTGTGTGTCATGTGTGTGTGTGTGTGTGTGTCGCATGTGTGTGTGTGTGTGCTTGTGTGATATATGTGTGAAAATCTTCTTCGTATAAATCTGTGTTGTAATTGTATTTGTCAGTTTTATTTGGTTATTTGTTCCAATCATCATATATTACACTCTGTTTGGGAAAAATCAGCTATATTGTCGGACATTAATCTTTATTCGGCGTTTTTGCAGCTACCGAAACTTAAATATATGTTTGATTTTTAGTGTGTGTGTGTGTGTGTGTGTGTGTGTGTGTGTGTGTGTGTGTATGTGTGTGTGTGTGTGTGTGTGTGTGTGTATGTCACACTGACGTTTTATTGAAGTTGTACAGCGACACACCGAGCCACAGTGTACCCAGTGTCAACACGAGAAAAAGCAGACTATTTTCTCGATAGCATCCGTCGTCGATTGCTGCCACCATACTCGTCGCTGTCGACGTGGCTATCGTCGCTGCCGACGAAGCTGTTGTTGTTGTAGCCAGGGCTGCAGCCGTTGCATTCGACAGAGATTCGTCGAGGCTCTGACAAGCTGGCGACCAGTAGTTGTCTTTGAAATCTGAACAGCAGCGCATTGCACCCGGGCCGAATACGGTATATTAGTATTATTATTATAGGTAAGATATTATCATTATAGGTAGATAGATAAATAGGTAGATAAATAGATAGATAAATATATAGGTAGGTAGATATTTTAGGTATATATTATGTTATCATTATAATTATTATTAAGCAAATACTGTAGCATGGGGGAAGAGTGCAAGTGCACTATTACCACCCTGTGCGGTGGCCCACATGTACCTTGGCAGCGCCCAAATGGTCTGGATATTTCGAGAAGAACGAGCTCAGCTGGCATTTAAGCCAAAGAGAAACCGGAAAACAAAACCGGAAAACAATTTTTTTGAGGCGAAGCCACACAATCATCGCACAAGTCAAATCATTCATAAAGGAAATGACACACACAGACACACACACACACACCAAATACCCACGCCCAAAACATTCACATAGACAGCAATGCGTTAGGTAAAACGTATACACGCTACATTTATTTCATAAGCACATACACTCAACAACAACAACAACAACAACAACAACATATATTTAATATAGCGCACATATTTATACACAGGCGCGAAAGAGACAACCGACAGGAACATCACAGCGAGCAGGGAGTAGGCACAAATAGAAAAATGAAAACACGTTTGCAAACTGGAACATGCTAGATGGCCGTTGGCTATCAGATAGCTTATCCGCCCTTGAAACAGGTTTTGTTTTTTTTCCTGTCGGGTGTCTAGCCACCCTCCTCACTGCAGAACAGTGGGGGAGCCGGTTTAGTCGCCGACGACTCGACCGTGAATCTGGTTGTACTGGAATTACACGGTTACCAGTAGCAGGGCGAAGCCTGACCAGACAACGACGAATGCAAGAGATGCAAAAAAAGGGACGCAGCAACGAAAACATATAATTCACAGTGAGTAAAAAGACAAATATCAAGCAAGAACAACGAGGGTACAACACAGGACGATCAGCACGAACAACACACATATAACCAAAGACAAATCATACATTTAGTCATGAAGAGAACGAGTGAGCAGATATTTATGAAGATCAGCAGAAAAGGATCGGAATGAAGACTTGTGGTGAAGGTAAGATGGAAGCGAGTTATAGATACGAGGAGCATAGAAATAAAAAGATTTGGATGACCAAGAGGATTGATTGAGAGCAGGAGGACAGACTAATGGCACAGGAATGCGACAAGAAGTGCGTATTTTGTGCGCACTCAATAAGTGCTCAACTCTAACGCATGTAAGTGTGCAAGACAAATGTTGTAATTCCTAGTGTATACGATGCAATAATATTACGTACAATAAGTGCTAAAAAAGGCGCAATAAATAATATATTTCATAATGTATACGCTGAAATATTACCCCAATAAATTATGAATGAGGCATAATCACTGAAATATATTGATCGGTGACTGATATTAATGTGTAATGTACGCAACGAAATATTATTTCAGTAAATAATTAATAAGATATAATTAATGAGATAATTAATCAAATACGGTATAAAGCCGACTAGTTTATTGTTTGTTTTAAAAAAATTACTCAGATATATTTACTGTTTTCGATTGATTTATTGATTTAGCATTTACCAAATATTTGCTAAATTGAGACATTTGCAATTGTGTGTTTTTAACAAAACTTTCCCATCGTTTTTTTCAAACCGTTATATAAATTCCACAGCTGCTGTATGATCTAGCAAAAACAAATTAATTTACATCAAAAAGTAAGCTAAATATTCCGAAATATGCAGGAGCACAAATAAATCGAGAATTAATAAATATATTAACCTAATCTTTTTTGGATTATGGATTAACGTTTAATAATATCTGTTGGATCATTAATTTTATTGAAACGCAACTAAAATTACAACCATAATTTTAACAATAAAATTACCATTTTGTGCGAGTATTTTTTAAGCAAAAACAAATAAATTTCAACAACAACAAAATATATAGCCACAATCATTGTGGCGTTATTCAACACACAAGCACACACACGCACATACATACATAGACAGACAGACGCACACACACACACATACATTTCTGAAATGAATGATTATTGTATGTGTGACCATCATTTGACGGTTTGAGATTTACTGCAGAATGACATACGACCAGTGGGCATTATATTATCCACGCATCGCCAGACTGTGGCTTGTAGCATGGGCGTACATCCTGGCGGGGTATTGGAGGGACGGGGGGAATAAATATACCCCCCTAACCCGACACATTGGCTGGGCAGTATGAATATGCAATTATACCTCACCCGAGAATTCAGCTGAGTTCAGTTCATTTGGGCTGCCTGATTGTCATCAAAATCAGCATTTACAAAAACAGTAACAATACACGACAAATGTGTGTGTGTGTGTGTGCGTGCAATTATATGCAATATACTTCTCATTGAGGTATGTGTGTGGCAATTGGATGGACAGAAAATGGTTGAGGGTCCCATGCAATTGACCAACTGAGTCAATTTTGAACACAATTGCATTATGGTTGTCATGCCCCGTTCCAGAGTTTGCACAATACTGCGCACGCGCTTGGCAAGTTTGACAGCGGCGGTGTGTGGATTTATGAGACTGTTGTTGGTGAGATGACAGCTGCCGCACGTCCGCGATCCATTACCACGACGCCTCAAATGGCCTCACGACCACACGGCCATTATTCAACATAAATACGCACCTCCCACTGGTAGCCTCTTCAAGTCTACAGTGCACTATGATTTAGCTCTTCGCCAAAGCTTCTTCAAAGATTGGAGATTGTCCGCTATTTTTAATTCCGCCATTTGGAAGTGTAATTTCACATCTCCGATCTCATCATATTGTGCATTCATTTGTGTGTGTGTGTGTGTGTTTGCGTTTGTGTGTGTGTTATTTAAGTCTCATCAAATTATCTACCGTTCATGTATCCTTGTTGACTGCTGCTAACACGTCACTTGTACTTACACACATATACACATACATACACACAGACATACACACACACACAGACATGTATGTGCCGTGTTCAGCATGCATATCATTAGAAACGTCACATAGTGTAGCAGAGCTCATTCATTCTGTGAGTTTGTATGTGTGTGTGTGTGTGTGTGTGTGTGTGTGTGTGTCTGTGTGTGTTTGTGTGTGTGACAGGATTTGAGCTGACATTCGGCAGTCGGGAGAAAAATGAAGAAGACAAAATACAAATATGCACACAAAATCACATCCACACATCAGATCAAATCACGCATATGCAAAATAAATTCCCAAAATACAAACCCTCAAAAGTTACACAACTGTTATCTGCACAAATATATCTCATCAGATATAATATTAGACTATATAATATTCAGCCTAGCTGAAATTTATGAAATTTCCTACAATTTTTCCTCAACCAGAAATTATTTTGAAATTGCACGTCTTTTTGTGATATCTGTGGATATGTTTGTGACTGCTAAAAACAAAGTACGATATTAATAAAATATTATTTGATATTAAGATAGATAATTATATTATTAAGATAGTGAATAATAAATAAAAGACAGAAAGAGCGAAAAATAAGTTGAGAAAATATCTCAGCAAAAATCTCCCGTTTCCAAATGTGTTTTTGACTTTCGTGTTTCACGAGCTTCCTATTTCGTAATTAATCTTCATTAAAAAAAAGCATACATTATACATTTATATATATATATATATATATATATATATATATATATATATATATATATATATATATATATATATATTCGCGCTTGCAAACGAGATTAAACCGGATTGCTATTTCACATTTAGCAATTTTCTTTTTGGTCGATTCCATGTCTCTAGCCGATTTCTGATCGCTTCTATTCAGACAACTCAACAACTTCCCTATATTACGTAACGTTTAGGAGTTACCAGACTCCATCATCAGACACAAATCACATGAGAACACAATAACAACGCAAATACCAACACACAATCACTACAACATTCAAACAATTATTCACATGCTATTTATGTCAGCAACCAGGTGTCACTCCTAGGTGTCATTGTCTGGTAGGTGTGAAAGTGGTGTTGGCTGGCTGTCGCAGGGGCGCGTCGAGTTTCGCTCCAACGGGGTGGCTCGGTGAGTTGGCAGAATACCGTTTTCCTCGAGCTGTATATTCAGCGTCGGCTTCAGCTGGGTGATATTTACCGCCTCTAACATGCGCAATCGCCGTGCGTTGTTTTCGCGGGCCAAAACCTGTGTTCCCTCGACGATGTCTTGACGTGTGATTTTTCTGTCATGCGCCGAACTGAAATGCCTCTTGATAGCACCGTTGTTGAGGTGGCAAGTTAGCCGCCGCGACAGCGTCGTCGTCGTCATGCCAATGCATGTGTGAGGTCCACACCGCTCGACGTTGCATTGAAATTGGTACACGACGTGATGCTGCTGCAGCTGCGCGGGCCTGTCACTCTCCGGCTTGTTTCGAAGAACCAAGTTTGCTGTTTTTGTGTGTTGTAATAAATAACAAGTTTTACTCGAGTATTTTCGTCACAGGCTGTCACATGTTTGGCCACAATATCTCTCATCACACGCTCGTCCACTCTGTGTGCTGTATACTTATCGTTTGGACTGGTCGACGCGTCCGTCTTGAAATGTTTGTTCAACATCTCAGATTGCCACCTCAACAACGGTGCAATCAAGAGGCATTTCAGTTCGGCGCATGACAGAAAATTCACACGTCAAGACATCGTCGAAGGAACACAGGTTTTGGCCCGCGAAAACGACGCACGGCGATTGCGCATGTTAGAGGAGGTATATATCACCCAGCTGAAGCCGGCGCTGAATATACAGCTCGAGGAAAACGGTATTCTGCCAACTCACCGAGCCACCCCGTTGGAGCGAAACTCGACGCGCCCCTGCGACAGCCAGCCAACACCACTTTCACGCCTACCAGACAATGACACCTAGGAGTGACACCTGGTTGCTGACATAAATAGCATGTGAATAATTGTTTGAATGTTGTAGTGATTGTGTGTTGGTATTTGCGTTGTTATTGTGTTCTCATGTGATTTGTGTCTTATGATGGAGTCTGGTAACTCCGAAACGTTACGCAATATAGGGAAGTTGTTGAGTTGTCTGAATAGAAGTGATCAGAAATTGGCTAGAGACATGGAATCGACCAAAAAGAAAATTGCTAAATGTGAAATAGCAATCCAGTTTAATCTCGTTTGCAAGCGCGAAAATTTACTGCCTGGCTACACCAACATCATATATATATATATATATATATATATATATAATTCATTTATGTATTGATGTATTTTAGTTAATTAAAATTGAACTTTACCCACTCAGCCGGAATAATTATAGATTTATAGCAGTAACTCAATCGGGTACTATGTCTAAATATATTTGAGTAATAATGTTTTCGCCACACGGCTTCTTCAGATAATGTATTTAATTAATTTAATATATATATTTAATATATTTGTATATATTTTCTTTTACATCATATACGTCAAATAGTTCATATATATAGTGTATATCTGATGCAGTGTCATTGTGCCCACTGCTGATGACGTCACGAAAGCAGTCGACACAGAAGGCAATGCTGATGAAGAGCGCAAAGATTTCCTCCGTGGAGCGAGTGGACCAGCGCATCAGACGACTGGCGTCCAACACACTGTAGAGCACGATGAATAGCGAATTCCACAAGCCAACCGCGCAATACATGGCGAAAAAATCTATATCAAAGTCGTCGCATATGTTCTTGATGACTGAAGCCCGTCCGCCACACATATACACACACACACACACAGACACACACACACACAGAGATAAAGAAAAGCAGATATAGATAGACAGGGGTTAGAGTGCATACTAATGAGTGTGGCTGTTTTTTTGGTGGTGTGGTCTTGAGCGGTGTTTGATTAGCGCGTCGAAAACGCTTCAGAAATGTCAAATGATATTCGGTAGCTGTAATTTTTGTTGTTTTTACTATTTATTGTTGTTATTTTTGTTATGCCGAATTATGTATATTAAATTTCGTAGATTTTCAAGGCTGCATGTGTGTGTATATATACCGATAGAAGCAAAAATAACATCGTTAAAACGGACGTAAAATACAAAATGGAAAACAAACAAATTGACAATACACGGTCAAGAATAATAAAAATACGAAAAAATGAAAAAGTATAGATAACAATATTATTATAATTATTATTAAACACAAGAACAGTGGTAGTATTAATTATTAATAATAACGTTAATATAATTAATGTTCAAATATATTATTCGGTTCATTCGGCAAGTGAAGCTTCCTGGCTCACTTTTGATGTAGATGGCTAGCGGTGCTGTGGTGAGCAGAACTATTAACGGCTGTCCACCAAGAAGGTAGAAAAATAGCCCGCCCAGCGTCTGACCCACTATCACCTTCTTCACGTCTAAATACACACACACATACATCTCATTTATTAAAGCAATTATAAAGCGCAATTTATACATAGCATCTGCATTGCGCTGATATAGACATTGTGGACACACTACATACAATCATTCACATACAATCACATGCATATTCAAGTATATGTTTGGCATTGTTCAAAACAGCACAATACAATACAATACAATACAGATAGGCACAAAACAGACCCACACATACACACACACATATATATAATTGTTAGTAATAATTACACAATGAAATCCAGTAGTATGGGGAAGAGTGTAAGTGCACTATTACCACCCTGTGCGGTGGCCCCATGTACCGAAAGCACTCAAAATATTTAGAGAGAAATAGAAAGTTTAGTGAAGTAAGAAGGTAATGAGGTAAGAAAGATCAGAGCGAATGAAGGAGAAATCAATATATATGAAAATAACAAATTGAAACGCTGAATTAGTTAAATAAGAACAATATTATTGAAAACATAATAATATAATATAAAATGTGGCATTTGATAAAAACACAAATTATGTGAAATGATTCGATGGACGTGGTATAAATTTGCAATGTGTATATAATATGTAATATAATAGATATAATGTAATATAAAATATTTAATATAATATAATGTTAGGTGCTAACCGTAACCACATACACTCCCGCAGAGCACTTAAGTCGTGCGGTACAGTATGCTAACAGTGGTCGAATTTGGTCCTACTGTGCCGCCATGCATTTGTGTATTGCGGCACAGTAGGGACTATAAAAATTAATTCATGGAATAGGGTAACAGGTATTTTGAGTGCGTTAAGATTTTTGTTCACTGTTAGCGGACGGGGTATCTAAAAATGCCAAAAAAGTAGCATCTCAAACAGTTTTAAAATAGCAAACGCAGTACAAATAAGCGGGAAAAATATATGATTTCCAGTTATAAAGCTGGTTTTTATATTACATATTAAATATATTATTTCTAGCTAAAAAAAGTATATATTTTCTAGCTAATATTAGACATTGATAGAAAAATATTTTCAGCGTGTTATATTATATATATTTTATATCGGCAAAAATTCGTGAAAGATTTGTTAGTGGATCCAATGAATTGTTGTCCGCATTAAATAAACCATCTTAAATCATCCTTGAACCAAAGCGAACCGAACCAAAATCATTCATTTGAGACTTTAAAAATAAACTATGTAACCCAGAGCAAAAAAAGCAACCAAAATTTTGTTTCAATATTGGCGCGCAAATATTGTACTTACAAGACCCAGCACTTTGCAATATTGACTTGGCTTTCACCAGCCGTCAACATTAGAGCAACAACAAAAAAGAAGAAAAAGCGAAATGAGAAAGTTCAACAGGCGAATATAATGCCAAGCTTGCACACGCACTTTCAATACAAGTATGCACTGAACAGAGCCCTCCGTTGTAAATGCAACAGTGCGTGTGTGTGTATGTGTGTGTGTGTGTCAGTGTGTGTATGTGTCAATGTGTCAGTGCGTGTATGTGTGTGTGTGTGTGTGTGTGTGTGTCAGTGTGTGTATGTGTCAGTGTGTCAGTGTGTCAAGGTGTGTTGGTGTGTGTGTGTGTGTGTGTTGTTTATACCATCCTAAGCACATACACACACACACACATATACATACATATACACACAAACAAGATGAGAAAGTGAAAAACTGACTGATATATACGAGAGAGAGAGAGAGATCGATTTGCCCTTGTCATTGAAAACGAAAATTTCAGCAAAGTGTGGGGAGGGGGGGGGGGGCAGTGGCTGTGGGGAGGGGCAGACGAGGAGAGGGAGCACGGGGGGAAGTCGTGTTGTACAATCACCCAGCTGCCGAGATAAGCAGAGCTTCATTGGCAGTGATCGCACACTACGCTCGTACAATCACAAGCCAAACCAAATAACACCAGTCCAGATTGCCCATAGCGCCACTACCGTTCAACCGTCAGCGCTGTGTGTGTGTGTGTGTGTGTGCTGCTTGTGTGTGTGTGTTGCTTGTGTGTGTGTGTGTGTGTGTGTGTGTGTGTGTGTGTGTGTGTGTGTGTGTTTGTGTATGTGTATGTGTGTTTTTGTGCGTTTGTGTGTGTGTGTTTGTGTGTGTGTATGTGTGTGCGTGCGTATGTATGTGTATATGCGTATGTATAAATGTCTTAATGTAATGTAATGTATGTGTATGTGTGTCTCTGTGTATGTGTGTATATGTGTGTGCGTATCTATGTATGTATATGCGTGTGTGTGTTTATATATATATATATGCATGTGTGTGTGTGTATGTGTGTGTGTGTGCGATTTAAAGCAATGAAGTCCATTTTCTCGGCGCACAAGTTAGAACCACTATTGAAGTAGCGCTCTTCAGACCTAAATGCATGTGTGTGTGTATGTGGGTGTGTGTATATATATGTGTGTGTGTGTGTGTGTGTGTGACAGAAAGAGAGAGAGAGAGTGAGAGAATGAGAGAAAGAGATGAAAGAAGTTATCACATGAAGACCTGACGCTGGCCTACTTGCTCACCAATTTTGCCGTCTGTGTTGTAGTCATTCAGTACTCCGAACGCAATGGCCGGTAGAATACAGGCGAAATAGAGAAACAGCGTGGTAGATATTGTCTTCTGCATGGTCTTATTGCCAACGAAGCCGTCAATGTAATCCTGGTGGCATTGCAACATAACAACAGTCGCAATATTGCAATACAGGCTGCGGTGTGCAACATTGCAACTTTACATTGCAGCACTAAAATGTCCACAACATTGCAGCATTAAACCGCTGCAACATTGCGACATCGCAAAATTACAACATTGCAAAATGACAGCATTGCAAAATTACAACATTGCAAAATGACAACATTGCAAAATGACAACATTGTAAAATTACAACATCGCAAAATTGTAATATTGCAAAATTTCAACATTGCAAAATTACATTACAACATTCCAACATTGCAAAATTTCTGGCGAAAATTACGCAACATAAATATTTTTTGTGTGTTTACTCCTATCTGTACTTACTCAAATTTGTACTTACTTATTTCTATGTAACTTTTGCTTACGTATTCTATGTCTATAAATATTCATCAAGTCGCCCCTTAGCCTACGTTGTTCTAAGGATGGCAAGCAAAACACTTTTAGTATTTCCCTATACGACAAACTACACATGATATCAACCATTGTGTGTGTGTGTGTGTGTGTGTGTGTGTGTGTGTGTGTGTGTGTGTGTGTGTGTGTGTGTGTGTGTGTGTGTGTGTGTGTGTGTGTGTGTGTGTGTGTGTGTGTGTGTGTGTGTGTGTGTGTGTGTGTGTGTGTGTGTGTGTGTGTGTGTGTGTGTGTGTGTGTGTGTGTGTGTGTGTGTGTGTGTGTGTGTGTGTGTGTGTGTGTGTGTGTGTGTGTGTGTGTGTGTGTGTGTGTGTGTGTGTGTGTGTGTGTGTGTGTGTGTGTGTGTGTGTGTGTGTGTGTGTGTGTGTGTGTGTGTGTGTGTGTGTGTGTGTGTGTGTGTGTGTGTGTGTGTGTGTGTGTGTGTGTGTGTGTGTGTGTGTGTGTGTGTGTGTGTGTGTGTGTGTGTGTGTGTGTGTGTGTGTGTGTGTGTGTGTGTGTGTGTGTGTGTGTGTGTGTGTGTGTGTGTGTGTGTGTGTGTGTGTGTGTGTGTGTGTGTGTGTGTGTGTGTGTGTGTGTGTGTGTGTGTGTGTGTGTGTGTGTGTGTGTGTGTGTGTGTGTGTGTGTGTGTGTGTGTGTGTGTGTGTGTGTGTGTGTGTGTGTGTGTGTGTGTGTGTGTGTGTGTGTGTGTGTGTGTGTGTGTGTGTGTGTGTGTGTGTGTGTGTGTGTGTGTGTGTGTGTGTGTGTGTGTGTGTGTGTGTGTGTGTGTGTGTGTGTGTGTGTGTGTGTGTGTGTGTGTGTGTGTGTGTGTGTGTGTTTGTAGAGTATAAAGCGGTAATGGAATTTGGTAAAAACCTAAACTAAATATAAATAATTTAGTATACAATATTTTATTGTGAATAGTATTTTTTATTGCCAATATATATTTTACTTTACAGGTGTGCATTAAATATATATATATATATGTGTTCTAGCAAATAGGCTTTTGTGATTAACGAAATAAAAACAGCCCATTATGGATACGTAAAATAGCCCAAGGGAAATTTTATAATAAAATTAAATAAATACTACTTGAAAAAACAAATAGAAATGTAAGAATAATAAAGTATTATAAACACCAAAAATACTACATGTACATGTATATAATTACAAACATTCATAATTTCCGTTAATAAAAATCACTAAAAACTATAGAGAAAAATGCTAAGAAATGACAACTGGCTACACAATTTGAAAAAATGACCATTTTTATGTCACTCCATCGCGCGTTGATGGGCTAAGTTTAATGAGTTTTACGAGTCTGTCAGAATTAGCTGTGTTAACGTGGAATGGCCAATTTGAAGATTGCTAGAGCCATCAGCACTTGGAGCGTGCTAAATCCGCTAAGGCGCTTCTAGCGACTCCGTAATGTTATAATCGGATTGGACAACGCCATTAAATTAAGCTCGATTGGAAGCGAAATTGTGTCATATATGTTGAGAAAATGAAGAAAATATTACATTCTATTCAACAGTTAATGAAATTTTGAGCAAAATTATTATGTGATATTACTAATTTTAGTGATAACTCAATGGCAGTGAGTTTTCATGATTGTTTTTTCAGAGAGACAAAAATCCAATTTTTGCCAATTTTACAGTGCGCACCTGCACATAGAACTTGGAGCGTCGCTGGATGTCATCTCGTAATCCTCGGCCAAATGTACAAAATGGCTCTGAAGGCTGCATACATCAAACACACACACACACACACAAACACACAAATATAGTTTATTTGTTGAGCAATTTATAGAATGCAATATACATGCATTACGTCTAGAATATGCTCATGGCGCAAACACACAGACATACATTTACATGCACTCATCTCTGAAAGTACTGTTTGAATTTGATGTTTCTATGTCAAATTATTAAGCACTCAATGGATACAAGATCGATTGAAAATAATGACCTTATCCGATTAGGCGACTGGAAGCATGCACTATTATGAGATGTGCGAATTTTCAGCTCTATATCGACAGCTATGGACTTGCTATTTCCCTACTACAGTCGTCTTGGAACGCACACAGTCTCTTGTGGCTAAATCTACCGCTCAAATTTGGAAGACCCCTCGCTTTCAACATCACGTGGGATAACTATGCATGTTTTTGCATGACTCACATCAAACCCCATGTGTTGACTTCTACCAGGATTATTGAAATACTCAGGTGAAGTATTGTTTGAGCATTATTAGAGGTTGTTTTGTGTTTGATGACAACCGCTCTCTCTGTTGTGCAAGCTACCAAACATTTGCTCTCTGCTTTTCCTGCTATGAGCAGTCAAAAATTATCAATTAATATCAATAAAGTGAAAAATACGCAATCGTTAAAAAAACGTGTTGTATCGCCTTTATGCCGGCATTAAAAAATCTAGTTCTTGTGGTGTTTGGCGTGAAAATTATTGGCGGCTACTGTAGCTTACCTGAGCTTCTTCTGGCGGCAGCTGCGTCTGGCCATCTTCGACGGCACCGATCACGACAGCTGTCGAGCAAGCTGGTGGCGTGTCGGTCACGGACAGCTGCTGAGACCGCTTCACCACCAGCTGCATAAACTCGTCTTCCGAATGAGCCTCGAGCAGTCTTTGTCGAAAGTCCAGGTCGGCAATTATCGTGGCGAAGGTGCGTGTTGTTTCCAATGGATTCTTGGTCGATTTCTTCAGGAGCACCACCGCGCAGACAAACACACACCCGCACACACACACACATTTTTTTCATTTCATTTATTTAAGCATTCACCGTGAAACTTCTACTAGTACGGCGCCCTGTAATTAAATGTCACTTTGATGAATTCTTCTCTTTTGATAATAGCTATGAATGACTGATTTTTATTAATGAAATTGCGATAAGCTACCAGTAATCACCCTATAATTGTGTATCTTGTTAAATAAATATGCATTCGTTACCTATTTTTAACCCATAAAATTCAGCGTATCTTCTCAAAATTTTGAACCAGCTAGTCGAACAATAGAGCGGTACCTTCTAATTGCACGACACTACGGGAGGGAAGGTTTAAAAATAGAACGGAAAGCCGTTCAAATAGAGGTTTTACGGTATTTTATGCGATATCTACACAAGGTGTACAAAATGTGTACACATGTACATGTACAGACACTCGTAAGCGTACACACACAAACACAAACACACACAAATACACACACACACAAACACTAACACACGCACAAATATATACACAAGTACACACACAAACGCACACACACACACACACAAACATACACACACACACGAATACAACCGCAAGCACACATACAAACATGCAGATATACACGCTCAATTAGTCACAGCTACCGACAACCCACAGATGCTATGCAAATGTATTATGAACTCAAAAATATAAACTTATGCCTGCTCACACACACACATACAAACACGCACATACATACACATGCACTTACATACATACACACACACATACACACAAACAGACATGGACAAACAGACAAACAACCAAAGAAACACACACACATACACGCATACACGCACACACACATACATACAGATTGGTGTGCACGTAAATGACAAACGCGAAACAATGAATATATGAATGATAATGTCCAAATATGGTAAAAAAAGTACGATTAAAATTATTTTAAGCACACAACTCAAATATTTCAAATATTAAAATTGTGTCCCAAATTTTAATTATAGTAAATGAATATTAAACTAATTAAATAATTATTAATATTTAATAAAAATATTCAAATATTTATAATATTTCAATTTTAATATTTCCCCCGTGTTTGAAATAGAATGTTGTATTATAAAATTTAGTATATGACGTAAAATTATCTCTATTAGAACAGCATATTTTGTGAAAAATCGAAAAATAGAAAGACACCTTGTAATTGAGCGGCGCCTAAAAAATAAACCTCATTCAGACACCTACAATACCGATGTGTCACTGGGTTTTTATTAATGAATTTGTAATCAGTAATTGACCAGTAATTGACAATAATCGTCCGCTGAATTTCTGTGGTTTTTTGTTAAGTAAATTGTTATATACGTTACCTGGCTCCTATTCCATTCTTAAAATATACCAGGAATTCTTACGAATCTGAACAGCTAGTGGAAGAATAGAGCGGCACCCTCTGATTGAACGACACTATGGGGGGAAGGTTTGAAAAATAGAACGGCATGCCTTACTTGCAAATAGCGGTTTTACGGTAAATAAATATAACACACACACACACACATATTGGCAAATCATTCGCTAGTGGTAATAGCGTATATAAAAGCATTCATTCAACACACACACACACATACACACACATACACACACAAACTGAGCTTCACATCAGCAATTGAATTTGGCTCTGGTCGCTTTCTCTTGTAGTGTCAATGCATTCGTTTGTATTCTCGATCAATACGCACTATAGTCGACACTTATTTCTAGTGGCCGCATCAGCGGGAGCCAGCCACAGCAGTCTGCAACACTCATTCATCTGCAATCTGCAACACTCATTCATCTACAACCTGCAACACTCATTCATCTGCAACCTGCAACATTCATTCATCTGCAACATGCAACATTCATTCATCTGCAATCTGTAACCTTCATTCATCTGCAACCTGCAACATTCATTCATCTGCAGCCTGCAACATTCATTCATCTCCAACCTGCAACACTCATTCATCTGCAGCTTGCAACATTCATTTATCCACAACCTGCAACATACATTCATCTACAACCTGCAGCATTTATTCACTGTAACCTTCAATTATTCATTCATCTACAACCTGCAACATTTATTCATCTGCAGTCTGCAACAGCAGGCTGGTGAATGCATTATTGCGAGTGATAAAAACACACTGTGCTGGCAAAATTACGCTGAGAATATGTATTTACTTATATATTTACATAATTATTATAAATAGTATTACTAATATCATTATTATCATTTATTCACGCTGCGAGAATTTATTGTCGACTCAAACCAAAATATTTTATTATTTTTATATTTAATATAAAAACTTTATATTATTAATAAAGCGAATTTAAGTGAAGTTGTTCATAGATAAATACTACGATACGATAAAATAATATGATAACTATGAACTGTACAACTTGATATTATATCTTTTTTTTAACTTAATTTTCACTTTATTACATCGATAACTTGACATGTTAAAACGCCTAAGCAAAACAAAGTAATAAAAACGCCTTTCAAGAAATCGCACAACTATTAAAAACAATTTAAAAGGCCTGTCACAATTGAATTTCGAGCATAATTCGGCAATTTCATTAGCAAATCTCATTAGAATATTCAACCAGCGTCGGCTGTTGATAATAGATTTGTATTTAGCCAGCCACAAATCATTTCAACCAGCCTTCGTCAAATCATTGATTTTGCCCTGTGATGGATTTGTGCTGTCATATTGCACACAGACACGCACGCACACGCACACACACACGCACACACGAGTGCGTGCGTGTGTCTGTCTGTGTGTTTGTGTGTGTTTGAATTCGGAGAATTTCGTTTCGAACAAATTTCGCGCCCACCAAATTGTCAAATTTCAAGGCAATTTTGCAATAATAATAATCTAAACAATTGATAAGAATTTATTGTAACTTTTTTTTTATAATTTCAAGAAAATTAATAAGAGAACACCAAACATTGCATACATTTTATCGTGTTTTTTGGCAAACATATACACAAACATATACACAAACAAATCGTACAGCCAAACATAGTTATTGTTTTTTCCAAATTCCATAACTATATCGATGAACTATTTCCCGCGTTTCTACCATTGAATTTTGTTGGGAAAAATAAATGTGTTCGCATAATATATCGATATAGCTTAAAAATACATATAGTATATTATACATAAGTATATTACTGTATATTTGCATACGCACTCAGCCAGAATTTTCTAGAATTTCTATGGTGGAATTTTCTAAAACATTTAACGCCTCATATAAGCTGGTTTTTCAGTTCAGATTGTATTTAATCATGATTGGTTAAGTGTGGATATTTATGTCCCTGGATAATAATTTAATCAAAGTCGAAATGTGCCTCTCGGACTAAAATCAGTTTCGCAGTATTACTGAGAAATAACACTTTCTGAAGACCAGACGAAACTGACGAGACAAATATGGAGCGATTTACACACATACAAAAAAAACTAAACAGAAAAACACTGTAGAATTCAAAAGAACATGTATCACAAATGGCATAATTTCCAGAAATACAATATTTGTATAGCATATGTAATATATGTATAAAGCATATGTATAATACTATATATATGTATAACATTATACACATATATACACAAACATCTGCATAAATTTATCAATCTATGCAATGTTCTATTCTGTGCAGGCAATTTTTTGTTGTTGCAAGCAAATTCACTGCGCAAATCGCTGTCTAAACTACTCGCCAATGATTGCAATTTGCACACACACACACAGAGAGAGAGAGAGACACACACACACACACACACACTCACAAAAACAGACGCACAAACACAATTGATGTGTGTTTTTGCTATCCAAACAAGCAAACGTACAAGGCGATCGAAGGCACAGCTATAACACCAAATTACATTTTCTCTCAGATCATTGGCAAGCATGCGCATGTGTGTGTGTGTGTGTGTGTGTGTGTGTGTGTGTGTGTGTGTGTGTGTGTGTGTGTGTGTGTGTGTGTCTCGGCTCGTTCAGACTCGAAGTGCAGGTTATTTCTGGTTTTTTAGTGGCTCGTGTTCGCTGAAGTTCGCTGAACTGACGGTTCTATCTAATATAGAAAAATGCTCGCCGATGGGCCAAACGCTAACGAGATTTGCCGTCAAAATTGACACCACTGACGTCGATTAGGAGGTGGGTTTTTTTCCACACAACGCGCCATATAACAAGATATATAATGGCATTTGAATAGAAAATCATGGATAATTGTTTCCGCATGTAAGATTTGCCATAAATGTATTGAATAACATGTTCATAAAATGCATGCAGACAAACGGTTTTGATATTGATTTTCATTGTTGAATTAGCCAAAAAACAGTATCTCAAAGATACGTAAAGCTTAGAAGTCATCAAAAACGTTTTTTTCGGATATAAATTTCGGCTTTTTTGTATAATCCTGATGTAGCATACAGACTTATGCCCAAGTAGGTCCAATAAGCCAATAAGATGTAGGTCCAATAAGCCCAGCCAAAATTTGAACTTTTCTCCGGCATTATTTTTCAAATTATTCTGTTTGTTCCACTTATACATTATGTTGAATATAAAGCCTTCCTTTCTCATCATTTACGTAATAATTAAAGTTTGTCATCAAACTATAGCACATATTTGTACTTTATCAACATTGATATGATGCATCCCCTAATGAAGCTTGTGCTTTTGGGTAATTGAAACTTTGGCATACAGAATTTGTTCACCCTGAAATAGCTGTCTGTCCATTAAGTTCACCAATGGAAAATATGCACTAGAATTTTGGATTAAAACACGGGCTTAATGGCCGTCAGCCACGGCAAACAATATAGAAGGATTCATATGATTTTTAGCATCTCTCAACACAGTGTGCTTTTTGTATGCAAGCATTTTTCTCCACGGCCTAACGCCATCAAAACTGTGATGAGCGCTCAAAAGACACGCTTGAATTAATTACACGTCAGCCTTTGACGAGGCAACTCTTTAATGCACAATATGGTCTGGTATAGCGAAGCCAAATTACTGAATGTTTAATTAAACATCCGTTGTACGAGACCTCGTACACTGGGCTTGATCAATAAAACGGGATAATCTATTGTGTGTGTGTGTGTGATATTTTTTTGTTGACCTAGTCGAGTTTCCCGGCCAAGATTAGAAAGAGCTGAGTGACCTGAAGGTCAGATCTAGAGGTCACGTTATGTGCAGGTCACATCGGAAGATGTGTGTGTGTGTGTGTGTGTGTGTGTGTGTGTGTGTGTGTGTGTGTGTGTGTGTGTGTGTGTGTGTGTGTGTGTGTGTGTGTGTGTGTGTCTACACTTGTGTGTATGTGTACGTGTATAAACGAGTGTGTGAGTGTATTTTAGATTGGTCTTCTGATTGTGAGTGTGGTTGTGCGTGTGTGGGTGTGTGTGTGTGTAAGATAATGAATAAGCGATTAATGTCATAGTGAACATCGAGCCTATAAGTAGTGTGTGTGTGTGTGTGTGTTTTGTGTGTGTGTGTGGGTGTGTATGTGTGTGTGATCGATTGGTCATGGAGTATTCAACGAGGCCCTACAACATATGAACAAGCACACAGCAGCTATATCAGCCGGATAATGAAGCCCTCCATGAATACAACTTTCCACCCAGCCATCCACCCCGTGAATCAAACAAAAAACAAACAATTATACCACTAAATTTCAGCAGATGCAGGATTATATTTCTATACAAAAAATCTACTCTTTGGAACCTATCAATCAGTTGGTGAACGTATTCGTTAACCCAGCAGAAAATTAGTTCAAGAGTTCGTATGAATAGTGTATTTCCTTTTAATGTTTCAGTTTTGCTATGTACTAAGTCCAATATTCCCATTGTTGACCGAAAATATTTCTAATATCTCAAATAATCTAATCGTCCACTAAAAACTTCAACGGTAATATTATTATTATTGTTATTTTTTTATAATTAATAGTATTACTAACTGTTTGATTTTCGGAGTGTGTGTGTGTGTGTTTGTGTGTGTGTGTGTGTGTGTGTGTGTGTGTGTGTGTGTGTGTGTGTGTGTGTGTGTGTGTGTGTGTGTGTGTGTGTGTGTGTGTGTGAGTGCTAGTTTTGTGCGAGCGAAAATGATGGATTGAAATGATCTTGTTTAATATTCATGTGTGAGTCTATATTGTATTCTGTCTGTGTTATCATGTTTGGTGTGCTACCCTATTGTCTATTTGATAATTGTTCTTGAAATGTGCGTACATCTGAGAGCTACATACCTCAATAGGATGGTAGCTACAGAAATGTGTTATCTAATCCTCTATCATATAGAATCCTTTGGCATTAAATTGTTTTGAACTAAGCTGAACTTATTTGAGCGTCACAACCTTCACTGATGAAATAATTAATATTAATTATTATTATTGATATTATCAATTACAGTTATATCTAGTAGCATGGGGGAAGAGTGCGAGTGTACAATATTACCACCCTGCGGTGGCCCCATGTACCCTGGAAGCGCTCAAAAAAGATGTAGAGAGAAAGAGAGTTCAAAAACTAAATCATTCTAGAAAGAAAGTCAGTTTGAAGAGAAATGAATAAATAACAATAAACGGTCTATTGGATAACACACAATAATGTCACTGCGCCCACACTTCTCAATAAATAACAGCAATCAACAATAAATAGAATCATAGATAACATGAAAACGCTGAGCTCACCTCCTTGCTGGGGCACAGCACCATGATGAAGAGGCGCACTTGCTTGGCCGTTCGGCTGAAATTCACCGGATGTTTGAGACGAGCAATTGCCACGTGGCGCCGCTGCAACGACGGCAAACTACACCTGCAACACAGCAGAACCACATCCAGATCACACCAGGATCACACCACGATAACATCAGGATCCCTTCGAGATCACATCGATATCACATCAGGATCAAACCACGATTACATCAGGATCGCTTCAGGATCATATCAGGATTATATTAGGATCTCATCCGGACCGCATCAGGATCACATCCAGACCACATAACGGCGTTGGTAACATCAGCACATCAGTAGAGGTGATATCACATCAACATCACTACAACATCCAAATCGATTGAAATTCTACTCTCTAATATTGGCCAACATCACAATTACATAACCACAATATAGACAGTATTTGTTATTATATGATAAACATCAATACTTTATATCACATCTCCTGCACATCTATTGCACAATCACATCAGCTAATTTGCTACACATCAATTTCACATAAATTGAACGATATCGTGAAATAATTTCGGTCAGTAAGAAATAATCATCTGAACAATATCACCTCAACAATATCACCTCAACAACAATGTCACTCGGAGACAACTCAAAGAGTAATCAGGGACTAATCAGAGACTAATCAGAGACTAATCACAGATTGATCAGAGATTAATCAGAGACAGCTCAAAGATAACTCAGAGAGACTAACCAGAGACTAATCAGAAACTAATCATACTAATCAGAGACTAATCACAGACCAATAAAAGACTAATCAGAGACTAATCAGAGACGAATCAGAGAGAAGTCAAAAATAACTCAGAGACTTATCCGAGACAAATCAGAGACAAATCAGAGACAATTCAGAGACGCACATGTGTCTCATGCAAGCTTACATCGATGCCACCCAGGAGTGGTCGTAGTCGAACGAGTCCAGCTGTGTGTTCTTGCATGTTCCCTGAATTGTCTTGGCCAACTGAGTGGCTGTACGTCAGCAGACACACACACAGACACACACACACACATACACACTCGAATATTATTTGATCAGATCAGTCATGTGGTTTATACGGCTATTGATATTTCAAGTTCGTTAAAGAGTTGGCCGAACCAGTTTTCACCCTTGTATTTTTGACCAATTTTTGCGTTGTGTTGTGTAATGTAGGCAATAAGCTATAAACTGAGCTGAACAAAACGGAACAGAAACACACGCACACACACATATACATACATACACACATAGTGATTCGCTGTCGAAGGGAAATCGGTTAAGATGAAACTCTGAATCTTAGGACGCGTGCAAAGCTAGGAAAAAGTTAATTTAAGTCCGCTAAGAAATAAATGGTTGTGAACTTTTGACTGCATTGAAAATGGGCACTGGTAGTAAAAAACACTTATAATAATGTTCAACAAAACAATATAAAAAACAGATGAATGTTCAAGAAATTAAATCAGAAAAATATTGTTTTACACAAATAGAACAACTGATGGTTATAATTCACTCGAAGAGCTAGTGATGATAAGGTTTAATGTATAAGGTTAAAGGCCTCAAGTGACAGCTGCTACACGGGAAGAAGCCGAAGCTTATGAACACACAGGTGTGTCCCGTGCAGCTCGCTGCCACCGCAGAACCGACCCTCTCCACGCTATGACGTCACAAGGACGTAAGACGTATTAGAGAGGGTCACCTCCCCAGAATGCATGACACAACACAGGACTGATATCTGGTACCATCATTTACTGCTGGGTGGACAGGGGATGTTGGATTATAGAATTCACCCAGATAAATTCTGCTTCGCTGGGTTGTCAACAGTACGTCTCCAGGAATTCCAAAAACAAATTTCATCAGAGCAGATTGGCATGCATGGATATTGGCACTCGCACGGTCAATATTTCCCTAGTGATGCCCATTTAGATCAATCGCCCCTGCAGTATATTGCACGAAATTGGCAGTGTTACACGAGTGGTCATTTGTTTTGCCTGTCAACAGCATCACTAGCGGATCCAGAGGAGGGCTCAGGGGGCTGAAGTCCCCCCCTCCAAAAAATGTTTCCATAAACTCCTCATAAACAAGAGGTTCACTAAAAGAGGGCAAAGGAAAAGTATTTGTATTGTAGAATTTGTTGATATACGAGCAGTATCGCAAATACGTTGCATAATGATGCATTTACATGACTGGTCGCTTCTCAAAACTCATCCCAGCCTCCAGAAATTAATTCAGCCCCCCTCCCCCCGAATATTTGACTCTGAATGCGCCAATGAACACCTGATATCAATCCTGCTGACATCTTCGGGATAGTTTTATCAGCACGTCTTGAGTTTATCTCAACTAGTGTTGGTCTCTTAGCATTTAGCTATTAGTATTTCAATTGGCGAATTTCAATTAGTAAGACTTGTAAAATAGACAGTGTTACAGAAAGCAAGATCATCTTGCCCGAGTACAATTTCTGCTCTGTCGTGTTATTCAACACAAGAATTCTAAATAATCTATAAAATAATACAAATTTTACTACTTCCTAAGCCTTGTGTAATTGGTATAATTTTAATTAGAAGGAAATAAAACAGGGATTAAAGCTTAGTCTTCGTGTTTCCCATTGGCGTCCGACTTAACTCTGACAAATTCTTCATTATATTCCATTCACAGCTAATCCTTCGTGTGATTCGTTTTCTCAACAGCAAACCAATTCAAAATATAAGTTTATTGGGTAATCACAACACAGCACAATGGATGATTTAAGAATAACATTATTTTATAGATATATATTGTCATAAGATCTGCTTGCTATCCTTCATGACTGGAATTAGCCTAATAAGCTCGCACAATATATTCAGGTGTTTTTTATGTATTTATGCATTCTATAATTTATTATATGTCATAGTTTTGTTATACTAATATGTATTTTATAAAATTATATTATGTCTTTACATTTATTTTCATTTATGTATGTATTTAAGTGTCTTCACATATTTATTCCTTTTTTTCATGAAAATTTCCCGTCATTCATATATTTGTCACCCAGTTAAAATCACCCAACCACTGATTCTTGCTAAATATCAGCATATTAATGCGCTCAAAGATAGTTTAATGGAATTCAGTTGAATCTGTAGTGTAATGGCCTAATGCTGTAGTTTAATATCTTAATGTTTTTTTTATATTTTAAAGCAATAAATAAGAAACGGCAAAGCGAAAACTTTAGCAGTGTGACAATTCTGTTCTCGGGTCCCCCTAGATTATCGAGTTCTTTCGACAAGTTTATCTCTTCAAAAGGAAAACAGATTCAGATATATCAGATATTCAGATAAATATGAGTAAAAGTTAAATATAAGTAAATATGGAATATGAGATATGAAATATAAAATAAAGGTATACATAGAAAAAAACATGAAATAAAGATAAAAAGCATAGTTAAAATGCACATTTCTTAGGAATATACATAGCAATATACTCGCACACCTTGAAAACCGGGCTCAAACCCCTAGTTAACAACCTCTGATCTAGCTGTGACTATTGTCTTATAGTCTCAGCAGACTTTTTACACATGCTGCAAACGCCAATCATAATTACAATCATTATTAGTAATATTATTGATCGACGGCAGTAGTTTTTTGTTTGCTAGACACAAACACAGACACAAACACACACACACACACACACACACACAGAGAGAGAGAGAGAGAGAGAGAGAGATGCGGGACAGTTCGTAATGCGATCAGTTTCAAATAAATTTAATTTGGGCGCTGTCAGATTTCGGCCCGACACTAATAAATTTCACACCAATCTTGTTATCCTAAAAGCAGTTAGTCGCTGGTGTCCAAAATCGCTTTTTGATAAGAACAAGACAGTCCACATTGCTTCATATATATATAACGGTTTTTAAATTAAAGAATATTGTGCTGAAAATGTGTGTTTGTGTTTGTGTGTGTTTGTGTTTGTGTTTGTGTTTGTGTTTGTGTTTGTGTTTGTATTTGTGTTTGTGTTTGTGTTTGTGTTTGTGTTTGTGTTTGTGTTTGTGTTTGTGTTTGTGTTTGTGTTTGTGTTTGTGTTTGTGTGTATGTGTGTGTGTTTGTGCATTTTTTACGAGAAACGAAGCAATAACATGTATGATCACAACTCTCTAGTTCATATAGCTTCCGCACGCTAAAAATCCATCAGACCACCTCTGTCTTTCGAATGTATAGACACATTGAAAATGTTGATTGAATATTGAAAATTTGGTTAAATTGAAGTTTTTGTAAAGACGCTGCAATATGTTCTTTCACCATTGCTATTGCATTTTAATTTCAATATCAACGATAACAACATATGGTTTTGGTACAGCGCTCAAATCCGCTTAGACAGCGGTGAACGAATATTTATAAAGTAGTTTATACAATGTATAAATGAGAGCAGAAAAGTATCGCACAAACAAAGATAAAAGTAGCGATAATCTATAATAAGCACAGCTATCAAGATGATAACAAAAATATCCAAGTAGTAAATTGGTACAGTTCATTTTGTTGGACTCCGTGGTGTAATGGTTGTACATCCGCCTCACAAGAGGGATATCTGTGGTTCGAAACCCGGCGAAGGAGAATTTATTTGGGTGAATTCTATAATCCAACAGCCCCTGTCCACCCAGCAGTAAAATAGGTACCAGATATCAGTCATGTGTTGAGTCATGCATTCTGGGAGGTGGTCCTCTCTAATACGTCTTCCGTTCTTGTGGCGTCATATCGTAGAGAGGGTAGGTTCTGCGGTGGCAGCGAGCTGCACGGGACACACCTGTGTGTTCATAAGCTTCGACTTCTTACCGTGTAGCAGCTGTCACTTGATGTCTTTAACCCTTAACATTATTCATTGGATGCAACATCGAGAAGATATGTATGATCAAAGAAGTGGAAAAAGACTCAAATTTCAAGAGGAAGTTCTCTGAAAACAAGCTTAGCCCGGAAAGTGAAAACGAGAGATTTCGAAGACCCACCGCGGTCATAGAAAGCACATAGGAACAGTGGAGACTACGCGATAGTGAACGGCCCAGATGACGAAGAGAGAAACGGATATAGGGCGGAGCCGTGTCAGAACGATGCATGTCAGTAACAAACTGAAGTGGTCGCTGAAATAATGGTACAATTGAACGCGGGCACGCTGCCAAAAAAATGGTCCGATTAACCACGTCGCTATTCATGTACAGAGCCTACAACAATGTTCTTCCGCACAAGTTTCAACTACTTCTCGAGATAAACCCGATATGTCTGAGATAACATTCAAGCAGATAGTTAGACGAATTTGAATTGATAAAAACACACATATAGTTGTCCAGTTCTGTCCGACCTTTAGCTTCCCACTTGGCAACTCTTCCATTCCCCACCAGTGGGGAATTTCCCAGAGGTTAAGAACACCCGCTCTAGATACAGCCATGGTATTAATCATTTGCCCAGTTATGCAAACTATCACTATTAAGTCCAACGGAAAAAAATACTCTATGGAAATGCTACACATTATAAATACCAGAAAGGTGACTCGACAAACGATACACGAGGGAGGTTTTAGATAAAAACAATCTGAATAAAATTAATCAAGTTACAACAAGATCTACAACATGGAAAATGACGGCTTGTCAAACGTCACAAAATTAATGAATTTAATATTAGATTTTCTAGGCGATGCGTATGATATTTGACGTCTTATAGCACAAAATATATCACACACAAAACCAAGGGCGTAAAAAGAAGGGAGCTCAAATCCGATATATCGCCTACATTGGCGTAATAAGTCACTTAACGTTTAGCTTTTAGCCCAGTGGTTCTTCACATGTGGGAAATTCCCCACTGATGGGGAATGAAAGAGTTGCCAAGTGGGAAGCTAAAGGTCGAACAGAACTGGACAACTATGTGTGGGTGTTTTTATCAATTGAAATTCGTTTATGCTTGTTTCTAATGGCCTCTTGATATTTACTTTGATGCAACAACGGAATTTATTGAATTTATCAGCGCTGTTGGGGAAAATGAAGAGATGGTTCATTAAGAAGTGGGGAATCAGTGAGAAAAAAGGTGAAGAACCACTAAGTTAGCCCAAATTTTTTAAAATAGCCTTTACTCAACTTTTAAACCCACAAGCAAATACTGTATTGTTACGTCCATTATTCGATGTTTGATCATAATTCATTTTTGATTTTCATTCTCAATTTCTCATTACATCCCAGATATTTTTTCTTTGCCTGTGAAACATGGTCCGTAATTCTGCCTATATATATATTGTATTCGTTTATGAGTGTTTTTCTAAGCGATAGACACCAGAATATTGGCAGCTAATTGCTTTCGTTATATTCACCTGTCATTTGCACATTCACATGCGCACGTGTGTATGTGTGTGTATGTGTGTGTGTGTGTGTATGTGTGTATGTGTGTGTGTGTGGGTGTGTGTGTATGTGTGTATGTGTGTGTGTGTGGGTGTGTGTGTGTGCACGTGCTAATAAGTGTTTGGCTAAGTGTTGTCACACGCCGCTCAAAACGATTTTCTCAAAATACACATGTGTGTGTGTGTGTGTGATTGTTATTCCGTTGTTGGGTTTTGCTTCTGTTGCTTCTTTGAAATACTTCTATTGATTTTTTCTCGGTTGCTTTTGTGTGTGTGCCCGTGCATTATGACGAAATGGTTTCCAAATACATGAGGATGATTGTTAATGGTTTCACTATTAGGACTTTGAATAATATTTGGCTTTGGTATATATTTTGCTTCCATTTTACAGCCTCTGGTCTTTTTCATACTTTTGTGTTATCTGTGATTGTGTCTGATGTGTGCATGTGTGTGTGTCTGTGTGTGTCTGCGTTTGTATTTGTATGTACATATGTATGTCGGTGTGGCATTATCTCTCCTGATTTATTTTGTCCTTGCTAGTTATTGCTTTTTATCCTTCTGAGCTCCTGTTTCTAAGTAATTGTCACTTTTGCATCTGCTTATCACATATTTATCCCGCCTTTGCAGATTAGTGAGATATTAGGAAATTTACGATTTGATTGTTTGTTTTGAATTATGATTGTGATTTGGAGGAGGGATGGATGGTGGTATGGTGTCGTGGCTCCCACTCACCGGAATCGTGAACAAACAGAGCCGACTTGGCCTCGTCGATGGTGGTTAGTTCTTCTGTGAGCAGCAGTCGTGACAACATCATATCCACGACACCCTCAAGCGAAGTCTCGGTCAGGTCGAGCAGCAGCTGAGCCTGCCGCAAGAAGTGCGACACGTCCAGCGAGGCGCGAACCTCCGAGACAAAGTCCTTCATGGCCACCTTCTGCAAATGCACAGCAATCAGCGTCTCACAGTAATCCGGCGATGACATTTGGTCTGCAACGGCACCGGTGCAAACACTGATCAACAAGTTGGTGGTATTAGGGTTGGCCGCTGCTGTTGTGGAGGAGGTGGATGTGGATGGATGATAGTCACGCCGGCGACTGCGTCGTGTCGCTCCACTGCTGCGACGCGACGTCACCGCTCCATTGTTCTCC
Organism: Sacculina carcini; assembly: GCA_916048095.2. Lineage (NCBI taxonomy): Eukaryota > Metazoa > Arthropoda > Thecostraca > Sacculinidae > Sacculina > Sacculina carcini. The sequence continues at coordinate 8,437,531 of OU696577.1, forward strand.
AGCTCGCTGCCTTGACGTCCGGCGTCTTCGGTGACGGTCGGAGGAGCGGCCGCCGACTGCCAGCTGCCGTACAGCGTGGCCCACGGCTGTGTCAGCGAGCAGCGTCGAGCCCGCGCCGCCGCCGCAGCGCTGCCGTCCAGCGACTTCTTCAGCATAACGCCAGGAGCCAGGGGCATGTACAGCGCCACGGGAGGAGGAGCTACGGCCACCTCTTCGGCCAGACTTGTACCGGCCACCACCGGCGACAATGACACCGGGTTGCTGGCCAAACTACAGCGTCGCATCCTTCCGCCACGCTCCGTCTTGAGCACCGACTGCACACTGACCTCCCCTGACGCTCCGCTGCCGCCGCCACTACCGCCAAAGCTGCTGGGGAACATCACGGCCATCGACATCTGCTTGATAAGACGCCGCGGAGGTCGTTGTCTCGTAGCTGCTGTAGTTGACACCGCCGGCTTGGCGGTAGCTCCTGTGGTAGCTGCTGTAGTGATGGTTGTGGTATCTCCCGAGGTAATTCCCGATGTGACAACTGTAGTATCTCCTGTGGCATCTCCTCTGGTAACTCCTGTTGCGGCGTCAGGGTTGACGGCGGCTGGAGGCGTTCGTGCGGCTGTTTCTTGCGCATCATTCGTCATGTTGATCACAGCTGACTGAGCGGAGCAACTCAAGTCACCACTGACAGCAGGATCTGCGTCGGGCATGACTGCAGGAGCACTGCGCCCGCAGCGGAGTGTCCTCACCACGGAGCCGACACGCACCCAACTAACACCACGCGCGCGCACACACAAACAAACAAGACAGCAACAGTCGTGTGTGACCGAAGGCGACAGCGTTGGAGGAAGGCCCTCAGCCGACGAAAGAAGAGACGGTTGAAATCAGGAAGCGCACACACACATACACGGACACACACACACAGGCACACACTAGCGTGCGCTTAAACATTGTGTTCGTTGAACGAAAATAGTAAAACAAAGCGTACACGGAGGAGTGAATGACAAATTCAAGTTGGCCCACACACACACATACAAACACATACAAGCACACATACATACACGCACACACACGCATACACACACATACACACACACACATACACACACACATACAAACACACATACACACACGCAAACATACAACAAACATACACAACTACAATGCAAATTCATTCAATCATTCTGTGTGTGCCTGGGAAATCGTAGCAAGTGTGTGTGTGTGTGTGTGTTTTTTTTTGTATTGAGTATAATTGTGATTATTTACAGCAGGGGTTATTAATCTTTTGATGGTTGCATCCCCCCAGTGGATTGTCGAATATGGTCCCATAATACCCCTGACTTTATTTGATTGTTCAAATCATTATCACCAATCCTATTATTTGCCAGTATGTTTTCTAAATGCACGAATTTTTCAATCGCATGAATTTACTATACTTTAGACACGGATTACTAGGAAAACCTTACCATTGATAATTTTATTGTTTATAAATCATTAATAATTTATACCAGTGCCCGGAAATCGAGTCGCATATCCCCGTTTTTTGGTTCCCATACCCCGAAGGGAACCCCCCAAAAATATGCAATGCCCCCCCCCCCCCCTAACTCCCCCCAAAAATCATAATCATGGACATTACAATTTCTTACCACTGTAATTGAAGTCTTGTAATTATGGTTCAAGTTCGAGGACTGAATCAGTGTGCCCCAGTCCCTTATTATAATATTATGTAGTCAGCGTTCGAGTGTAGCTCTTCATGTTTCGCCAAGCCCCCTCAACATTTTCCTTAGGCCCCCCTCAGGCCCTCCCATCGTCAAAATTCTGGCGCCGCCACTGATGATGGCTGTCATGCGTGGAGGTTGGACACAATTCTATGCTCTTGGGATGTAGAAATTGAATTGAGAAGCGATTAAATATTTGCTTTGTCCTTCATTCCCGTAAATATTGACAGCTTAGAGCCGCACAGCAAACGCTCCCACTACAATTACCTTGGGAGCAGAACGAAAAATCACAAATGTTGTCTTGTTTGTCTGTGCGACAGAACATTTGCCGTACAATGGACAAGCTGTCAATTTGTGAGTGCCAGTGCCGGCTCCAGGATTCTCCAGGTGGGGGGCTACGGGGAGTGGAAGATTAAAAAAAGATACAGGTGCTTGACGAAGCGTGAGGAACTACACTCAAAATGTTTATGGTCAGGATTTTTTGTGAGGGGTTCAGGAGGCTTGGCACATTTATTTTTTGGGGAGGGCAGCTTCAGCCTCTCCAAGCCCCCCTCCCCCCTCTCCTGGTGTCGCCACTGGTGAGTGGGCTTATTTACAAAGAATCGAAGCGTTCTCCCTGGAGAGTCGTGATTACACGCAAGAACGCCATTTCTCGCTAATTATGGCACTTCCATTGGACATATAGCTCAAATTGGCTTGATTTACCGATGTTTCTCTGTCGCTTGCGCTCGTACAAATTGTGACTGAATGGTGTATTATAGCAGTGGTTCCCAAACTAACTTCCCCGAACTCCTGGAGCTCCTAAGAAGTTCTTAGAACAAGCATTCTTAACGAGGGATATGGGACCCAAAGGGAACCAGCGGTCTGTAACTCAATTTTTTTATAATAACAAAACTATAAATTTACTATAATCTATACCTATAAAATAAAACTAAACTATAAAATAAAACTAAGCTACAAAATAAAACTAAACTATAAAATAAAACTAAACTATGAAATAAAACTAAACTATATAATAAAACTAAACTATAAAATAAAACTAAACTATAAATTAAAACTAAACTATAAAATAAAGCTAAACTATAAAATAAAACTAAACTATAAAATAAAACTAAACTATAAAATAAAACTAAACTATAAAATAAAACTATATTATAAAATAAAACTAAACTATAAACTATAACTATAAACTATGAATATATTTATTTTGTATTCAGTAAGAAACATAATGCGGTGTGATCGTGTGCAGTGAGAGAGTGTATGTGAGAGATTGTGTCTGAGTGTGTCAACGTGTTAGTGTGTCTATGTGTGATCGTGTATGGTTGCACTGTGTATTGCGTGCGAGAGTGTGTGAGTGAGTGTGTATAGTTGTGTCTGTGTATGTGTGTTTGTGTTTGTCAAGTGTTCATGCCCCGCGGCGGCGAGCGAGTGACCGGCTCGCCGCTGATTGGTGGATGTTTCGGTGGATGCGAGGCCTGTGTGTTCGTGTGTGCGTGTGTGCTCCCGTGTGTGCTCCCGTATCCCGTGTGAGCGTGGAGTCGTGTTGGAAGTGTTGTCGGAAGTGTTGTCGGAAGTGGTGCCAAGTCTTGTAGGCGTGTGTGGGGCAGTGCTGCCCACGCGCGCCTGTCTATAAATACACTAACTTTTTGTTTTCTACAAGACTAATCATAAAATCATATAATTATAATTAATAAATAGTAATTAATAATTAATAATAATCATATAATTAATAATTTGTTTTATTTTATAGTTTAGTTTTATTTTATAGTATAGCTTTATTTTATAGTTTAGTTTTAATTTATAGTTTAGTTTTATTTTAAAGGTACTAATCAATATAATTAGTAATAAAATTATAAATGACTACATTTCTTCGCTAGTAATCCGTATCTAAAGCACAGTAATTTCAAGCTATTGAAATACTCGCGTATCTGGAAGACATAATAGGATTGGTGATAACTATTTGAACATTTAAACGAAGGGGTATGGAACCATATTCGACAATCAATTGGGGGGATGGAACCAACAAAATGTTAAGAACCCCTGTGCTCTAAAATCCGCCACACAATGAACAAGAAATTATCTCCACAATAAACTCTATAATCCGACATATAATTCCTCACTTTGCAGTCCCTTCATTCTCCATCATTCTTGTGCGAAATTCCCCGCAGGTTACTACTGTGCATGACAAACATTGTGATCACACAACAGTTAGAAAACAGTGTTGACAAAGGCGACGCCAGGATTATTTCGGTGGGAGGCTGAGAAGGGCTAAAAAAAGATGTGGGTGTTTGTCTAAGCATGAAGAACTACACTCGAAATTTTCATGCTCAAGATTGTTGCAGGGGGGATGAGGGGAGAGTTTGACACATTTTTCAGTAGCTTCAGACCCTCCAAGTCCCGCTTGGCGCGCCACTGACAGAAAAACAGCACCCGAGTTGTTGATGCGATGTATTCTAAACGCCTACAAGTAGCAAGTCTGCCATCTATATATTTCACTCTATAGGCCACAACATGCCTGCCAACCAGATCTCGCCTTGCAAACCACAATTGAACAGAAAACAGAAAGGCTGTTCGATCCACCATTTCAGATCAGTGACGGCGCCAAGGGGGGACTTGGGGGGCTTCAGCCCCAAGAATATGTCAAGCCGCCCCTAAGCCCCCCAAAAGTCCTAATCATGAACAATAAAATTACTTACCATTGTAAATGGAGCCCTGTAATTATAGTTCAAGTTTAAGGACTGAATCAGTGTGCCCCAGTGCCATATAATAAGATTATGTAGTCAGCGTTCGAGTGTAGTTCTTCATGCTTCGCCAAGCCCCCACAACTTTTCCTTAGCCCCCCATCGGAAAAATCCTGGCGCCGCCACTGCTTCAGAGAAATATGGAGGGAAAAAAGCGAGGGCTCGGTGAAACAAATGCATAAGGTGACAATATTCCGATTGTCCAAAATGAGGACACTGTTGTGTGCACACGAAAAATGCTGGTTTTCATTGAAAAATTTACCTTTTTCTGGACCGATGATCACTGTTTTGTTTGACGTATTTTTTCATTGCTTCAGCCACGGACCAACCTATTATACACTCGCAGATAGAACATATCGAATTTAACCACTATAACTATACAAACACCGCACATTTGAAGCAATTCACAAAACAAACCTGGAAAGGCCGCACAGCTAGCATTTGTCCGGGAAAAAAAGGAATTCAAATATAAAGTTAAAGGTTAAATGCCTAAGTGGCAGCTACTACACGGGAAGAAGCCGAAGCTTATGAACACACACACAGGTGTGTTCCGTGCAGCTCGCTGCCACCGCAGAACCAACTCTCTCCACGCTATGACGCCACAAGAACAGAAGACGTATTAGAGAGGGCCACTTCCCTAGAATGCATGACACAACTCATGACTGATATCTGGTACCATCATTTACTGCTGGGTGGACTGGGACTGTTGGATTATAGAATTCGCCCAATGAAATTCTGTTCCGCCGGGATTCGAACCACGGTCCTCCCGATTGTGAGGCGGGTGTGCTAACCACTACACCACGGAATCCATAAAGTGCATGAATCGAATATTTTCAGAAGTACGGCATTGATTGTTGTTGTAGAAATTTGATAGATTTTCATGACATTATTGTGAGTATTATTTCTGAGTGTGTTTGGAGATATTTAATCTACCAATGGCTGTACGCAATCTTCCGTAGACTTTTTGCTCAGCGGATACACACCCACATTCATATGCATGTGGTATAATGATATATTATATTCACGGCCATATGCACAGACGAATACCTCCAATCAACGTAATTAATACAAACACACACACACACACACACATACACACAAACACACACACATACACACTGACATACACATATGCGCAAAGACACACATTGTTAACGTCATGATATTGCAGCATATGTCTAATCTGCAATGCAATATATTGCCCCATAGACAAGATAGTCGCAAATGCCCACTGACACAAATGAAAAACAACGGCAGATTGATAGATAATTTCCGGTCTGATAAAAATGTTGAATAAGTGAATTATTATTTAATTAATTAGTGTATTTATTTATTTTTGGAGTAGCGTTACCTCGTCACTGCTGTGAACCAATATAATCTCCCTGGAATCATCTGCAGCACACAAATATACGTCATATGATTATACATACACAAATATACGCCATGTGATTATAATTACACAAATATACGACATGTGATTATACGTACACAAATATACGACATGTGATTATACGCTGACAAAAACAATAAACATTGCATAGACTCGCTAACGCTTTATGCTACAAAATACCAAATCATTAAATCAAAATTTTTCATAGGCTTATCCCAGTTGAGTTAAATATATTTTATTTTAAACCACGACAACAGTACCTTTTGTGTGTGTGTGTGTGTGTGTGTGTGTATGTGTGTTTGTACTTATATATTTTTCCTTGCTCCTGTTTTTTGTGTTTTTTATGTTTCTTATGTTTTATGTTCCTTCGTATCCTTCATCCTATATATACAGGGTGATCAGAAAGTAACCCCTTATTTTAAGAAAACAATAACAAATTTTTGAAGCGTAATTTCTCCAATTAATGAATATATATATATATATATATATATATATATATATATATATATATATATATATATGATTTCCTTTTCTCCGCATAGAAGCGCGTTTGTTATGACATGTGCTTGTATATGCATTATACTATTCAGTGGCTCAGACACAACGGCTGCATTCTCACCATGTTCCAATAAACGGCGCCAGCCTACTAAAATATTCCTCGCCGAACATACAGCACATATATAAAGAAAGAAAGAGTAGGGAATGCACAAGCACATCGAGATATTGCCCAAGATGTGGATCGGTGCACAAGTATATGCCGATAAGGATTATTCAAATATCACGTCATACCTTTTTCATAATCATTTATTTTCTATCCTTTTTATCGAAAAATAATCAGGTGGGGTTCTAGCTCCCCCCACGTCCTACTCCCTGGACTCGCTTCTGACATGATGTTCATATCGCGCAGCTCCAGTCAACCAGATGACAATAGTACACGTGTGTGATGTGACAATATGATGACGTGTGTATTCGTTCACTCTGCACAGTGGCGGCACTAAGAGTGGAAGGGCGGGGGTATTTGGAGAAACTGAAACCCCCCCAAATGTGCTAAGTCTCCCTGACCCCCCCAAAGAAAAGAAGAAACATGAACATGAACATTTAGAGAACATGAACGTGAACATTTAGAGAGCATGAGCATGAGCATTTAGAGAACATGAACGTGAACATTTAGAGAACATGAATCATGAACATTTAGAGAACATGAACGTGAACATTTAGAGAACATGAACGTGAACATTTAGAGAACATGAACGTGAACATTTAGAGAGCATGAGCATGAACATTTAGAGAACATGAATCATGAGCATTTAGAGAACATGAACGTGAACACTTAGAGAACATGAATCATGAACATTTAGAGAACATGCACGTGAACATTTAGAGAACATGAATCATGAGCATTTAGAGAACATGAACGTGAACATTTAGAGAACATGAACATGAACATTTAGAGAACATGAACGTGAAGATTTAGAGTGTAGTTGCTCATGTTTCGCCAAGCCCCAGCGTATTTTTCCTTGGCCCCCTCATCGGAAAAATCCTGGCGCCGCCACTGGAACACGCCACCACGAAAAACAATGACAAACTAATTATTTTTACGGTGTCAATATATGTTAGAAAAAAGCCACATACCAAATGAGACAACGCCGGTCTGCAAATTGAATAATTCTCGCTGTCTCACTTCATTAGCAATCTCATGTGTATATATATGTGTGTGTGTGTGTGTGTGTGTGTGTGTGTGTGTGTGTGTGTGTGTGTGTCGTGTAGTATTTCAACGACCTAATAACCAAGCAGTCTGTATACCTGGAATCACTCCGTATTTGCCAGCGTAGGCGGCATAATGTCACTCGACAAAAACACACCCCGCAGTCACACAGACAGACACACAGAAACACACACACAGACATGATGTGTGATTGCATTTCTGCAAATTGCAACAGGACAAATTGCCTATCTGCCCTAGCACTCCAGCAGACCGTATGCAATTTGGTCCCAGAGATATTACCGATAGAGTTCTGAAAACTTGTACATACTCGGCTGCTAAATTGGCATAAAACCTTTTTTCTCACTGATTCCCCACTTCTTAATGAGTCATCTCTTCATTTTCCACCACAACAGCGCTGATAAATTCAATAAATTCAGTTGTTACATCAAAGTAAATGTCGAGAGGTTATTAGAAACAGAAAATTAACGAATTTGAATTGATAAAAACACATAGTTGTCCTGTTCTGTACGACCTTCAGCTTCCCACTTGGCAACTCTTCTATTCCCCACCGGTGGGGAATTACCCACAGGTTAAGAACCGTTAATCCAAGGCAACATGTGCAAAAAAATCGTCATTTTTCAACAAGGCTGTGATTTTCAAATTTAGTTACAGACTCTGAAATAGTCTTTGATTTCAAATAGTTTAGCACAGTTAGATTTAGCGTAGTGTAACCCGCGACTCTAAAACGCTGGTTAGTGGCTCCCTGGAGCATTTTGAAAAATGTTTGAAAATGGAAATAGATAGGGGAGAGGGAAATATATTTTCGCTTTAATATATAAAATAGCTTCAATAGAGATATAGATATAGCTAATATGGATACATACAGAATGTGTTGCCTTCATTGTAGGGCTAATATTAAGGCTTCTATTTTTTTGCGGCTCCAAACATATTTGTTTTCTGTTTTTTTGTTGGTCCAATATGGTTATTTCAACATTTTTGAGCTGCCGACCGCTGATCTAAAACATCACCAAAAGTAAACCGCAGATAGTTTTAGGAAACAAATATTTTCAAGAAATGAGCAGCCTATCAGAATAGTTCTTGTTACCTGTTACCTGTTACCTGTTAATTATATCTAAGAAATCATTCATATAAACAACATCCAATTGTTTTTCTATATAAATATATATTCAAATTGTTATTTTTTTGCAAATAGTGCGCTTATTTCATTCAGTCATTGTATATCTTTCAAATCCAAGATGGCATGAATGAAGTGTGCAATATTGTACGCATGCAACAACAAGGTATTCGCCAATAACTTTCCGACTACCAATCAAAGAACTTACGCATTCAAACATCTTAGGGACTGAAACAGCTAAACCTACCGTAAGTCTAGAGTGGATCCATAGACAGACCTACAGATAGATAGACAGACAGATAGACAGACAGATAGATTCACAGAAAGAGAGACAAGTTCTATGGTGAAGTACGAAAGAAGACGGTTTATAATAACATTCGGCTGAATGTTGGAACATTGCCAAACTCTGCCTACCTGGGTCACACTCACACTGACACACAAACACAAACACACGCACAAACACACACACACACACACACACACACACACACACATACACACACACACACACACACACACACACACACACACACACACACACACACACACACACACACACACACACACACATAGGGAGACACATGACTTTTGAATGTCACGGATTCGACACTGAACGGTAAACCATACTCACACATACACATGCACACACACGCACACATACACATACGCACACACACGCATACACAACCCTCACACATACACATACACACAGACATACGCGGGAATGTACAGATTCGACAGTATTTGGGATGTGTTTCGTGATGAGAACATTGCATGTCTCTGTGTGTGTGTGTGTGTGTGTGTGTGTGTGTGTGTGTGTGTGTGTGTGTGTGTGTGTGTGTGTGTGTGTGTGTGTGTGTGTCTGGGTGTGTGTGTTTGTATGTATGTAAGTGTATGTGTGTGTGTGTATGTGTGTGTTTGTGTTTGTTTGTTTGCCCATGTGTGGAATTGTGTTATGCCAAGGAAGTGAATTCCAAAACTCCAGCATACATATTGTACCGCCCCAAGCCACCAGATATTCAAACGTCGCGCTAAACATCCAATCTCTAACGAGAATCTTACAAATATTATCAACAACAACAACAACAACATATATTTAATATAGCGCACATATTTATACACAGGCGCGAAAAAGACCCAACCGACAGGAACATCACAGCGAGCAGAGAGTAGGCACAAATAGAAAAAAGAAAACACGTTTGCAAACTGGAACATGGTAGATGGCCGTTGGCTATCAGATAGCTCATCCGCCCTTGAAACAGGTTTTGTTTTTATTCCTGTCGGGTGTCTAGCCACCCTCCTCACTGCAGAACAGTGGGGGAGCCGGTTTAGTCGCCGACGACTCGACCATGAATCTGGTTGTACTGGAATAACACGGTTACCAGTAGCAGGGCGAAGCCTGACCAGACAACCACGAATGCAAGAGATGCAAAAACGGGACGCAGCAGCGAAAGCAGATAATTCACAGTGATTAAAAGATAAATATCAAGCAAGAACAACGAGGGTACAACACAGGACGATCAGCACGAACAACACACATATAACCAAGGACCAATCATACATTCAGTCATCAAGAGAACGAGTGAGCAGATATTTATGAAGATCAGCAGAAAAGGATCGGAATGAAGACTTGTGGTGAAGGTAAGATAGAAACGAGTTATAGATACGAGGAGCAGAGAAAAAAAAGGATTTAGATGACCAAGAAGATTGATTAATAGCAGGAGGACAGACTAATGGCACAGGAATGCGACAAGAAGTGCGATTATTGAGAGTCAATAGGGAACGGAGATAAGAATGAGAATAGAGGGGGAGTGGATAAGTTTGAAGACCAGACAGCACACCTTATAGCGGATATGAGAAAGAGCAGGTAACCAACCGAGCTGTCGGATATGCACCGAAGTGGGGGTTCGCGGAGGAAGCCTCAGTACAAACCGACAAGCAAGGTTGATCACTGCTTGGAGTTGGCGGATAGATTTCAAGGGAAGATGGAAGAAGAGCGAGTTGCAATAGTCGATCTTAGAAAAGATATAGGAGTGAACAAGAAGACTAGCGGATGATACATCAATCGACGAACGAATAGGGTAAAATTGGCGGAGTAAAAAGCGGCACGAGCGGGTAAGTTGAGAAAAATGAGTCGAGAAAGAAAGGTTAGGATCGGACAAGGCACCCAAATTGCGCATTTGATTGGCTAGCGGAAGGTATATAGAGTGGAGCGAATTTCGAGGAGGGTGAAAGACTAGATATTCTGTTTTGTCGGGGTTGAGAACAAGTTTACGTCAAGCAGCCCAAGAGGAAATCTGGGTGAGCAGCATAGAGACCAAATTTGAAGAATGAGGAGGAAGAGGAAAATAAATTTGGATGTCGTCAGCGTATACGTGAAATTAAACTGGATAGCTGCGGAGAATAGGACAAAGGGATGATACGTATAAGTTAAAAAGTAAAGGACCAAGAAGTGAGCCTTGTGGAACCCCAGAAGTGAGAGGGAAGTCGCACGGTAAACAACAACAACAACATGTATTTGTTATAGCGCACCGATGGGCTCGGGCGCGACACGATTATAAACAGTTGATAACACGGAATACAACTAACAGGACAGATGCAAAAGAAGTAAACTACAAATATGCAATAAAAGACAATAAATATAGAGACAAAATATGGGCAAAATATACAAAACAGACGGACAAGACAACACGACTGATACATAATGACAACACAACACAACAAACACAACTCGGGAGAATATAGTCATAGCATAGATGAGGTAAGCATGCAAATGAGAGAAGGAATGCGAGTAAGAACAGGCTAAAGTAACAGGTTATAGTGATGCAAAAGGTGTGAGAGTGTGGGAGACTGGGTCAAAAGAGAGGTCAAAAAGGTGTTTGGAGAGCTTAGAGCGGAAATAATTGTAGGAAAGAGAAGAATTTATACGAGCTGGGTTGGAGTTGTAAAGCTGAGGGCGGAAAAAAGAAAGATTTGGAGGACCAAGAAGATTCATTTACAGCACGAGGGTAGACAAGGGGAAGAGGAATTCGGGAAGGAGTGAGGCAAGGATTGAGGAGAAGGCGGAGATAGGATGGCTGATGATGATCATGGAGAAGCTTATATATCAGACAACACAGGCGAAAGTCAATACGTGGAATAATAGGGCTGTAAGGGAATAATAAAGCTGCAAGCTTGTCCTATCATCCAATCATCTAATCTTACATCCATTCTCAATCCAATCAATCTTCTCGTATATTCAATTGCACACGACTGGCTGCCATGCATAGCATATTTCACCCTTGCCACCTGTGTACACATAGTTGGATATGTTGTGGCGAGTTTACTGCGAAATGCAAACGACTCATACAATCACGGGAACTGCAGGCAATCTTGCCTCATAGTGTGTTTCTTCAACCAGCCGACACTGCACTATCGTGTATTCGCTGCAATACCAATTCACTATTTCCACGAGTTAATGCGTCATCAAAACACACACACACACACACACACACACACCATGTGCTGTCTATTATATATGGACCTCTTTGTGACGAGTGAGAGACGGAGTGTGTGGCGGTGTGTGGCAGTGTTTGGCCAATGCCACCTAGACTACATCTGTGGCGAACTCGTGATTATGTTCGTGTTCATTAATATAAACATATTGTGTTTGGTAGTGTTATTGGTTACTCGGTAGCGAAACACCAATAACACTACACTGTGTACTCAGCTATTTGTACTCAGCTATTTGTTGAGCACAGGAGATGAGCTGAGCTCGTGCTGTCCTGTCTCCCAGCCAACCCTCTAGTAAATTATCTTCCTTGAAATTCCCAGTATTTCACACACTATCCAGTATCTGTTTAAACCTGTCCTTCGCTGTTGGCTTCTACAATATCCTCCCCTAACTGATTCCAGACATCAACACACACATGTATATGGGAAACTATACTTCTAAACATCTCTCATCAAACATCTAGTCATTTTCAGCTTTTCCCCATAACACCACTCTTGCCTGAATTATCCCAAATAATACAATTATCCCTATATCAAGGTGTTGCATGTTCATTCTATGTCTAAAAACATCAATAAGATCGCCCTTGGTGTGTGTGTGTGTGTGTGTGTATTTGTGTGTTTGTCTGTCTGTCTCTATGTTGAAATTAGCATTGACAACACACACACACGCACACGAAATTCAATTGAATCCGGGCTGTAGAACTAATGGACGACAGCCAATGACCAAGGTATGACAATGTCACAGCCAACATTCTGTATGTATGTGTGTGTGTGTGTGTGTGTGTGTATGTGTGTGTGTGTGTTCAGCTGACCTTGACATACACTCAGACAAGCATAATTCTATTTAACGCAATGAGTGACCACTTCGATAAATAGACACTTTTTTTAGTTTTAAATCCAATTTAAAATAAATATACTTGTGTCAAAGCATAGCACAGTAATATTCACGTGTAATTCAATGTATTGTAACGTAACACACTTTGAAAATTTATTAGAAAATAATAAGAAAGTTATTGGACAGCGCACTTGAAATATTTACACCTGCATTCAAGCTTGAGTATCTCAACAATCGCCTGAATCGGACAAAATCCGCTTGCAGGGTTTAAGCTCTGGAATGGAGGAATGGACGTCCTAAGCCCCTCCATTCCCCTCACCTCTAGATCCGCCTCTGATGTACATGGTTCCTGATGTATTAAATGCCCGGTCTTTAAAACCCACTGTTTTCTTATTGTAAAGCGCTATTGAGCGAAGCCAGAAATTGTTAACTTGTTAACTTGTTCGTTTGAAACAGCATTTGTTCCATACGTCATCAGTCTAAACCAGCGCCCGGGAAAGTCCGGACCGCGGACCGGTTCCGGCCCGCGGAGTGGTTCAATCCGGCCCGCGAAAGGTTTTGGAGAATGTGATGAAACCACGACTTTCGTTAATTTTTATAAATTTACCGGAAAAAAATAACGGTACTGTACAACCTGTAAAGCAGTACAGAGTTACTTAACAGCCAGTTAATCGTAATTTGTTATGAAGTAAGTTTCAATCCTGTAGGTTCTCAAAAAATTGTACGAAGTGAAGAATTAAAATACATCATAGTAGAAATCGTCTAATATCAATCCATTAATACTATATATTGTGCAAGTGTTGACAAGCATGTTGAGTCATAAGGCTATGGCTACATGCATATATACATAAGACATGTACGTACGTGATAACAGCTCATGCATATATGTAAGTGTCACAATCATTTTCCACTATTTTCAGATAATTTTTACCAATGTAAAAATGGCATCCAAGAAACGTAAAGTTGACTCCGAAAATCGTACGTCTAATGAGGACTGGACAAGCGACTATTTTTTTGTAGAGAACAGAGGAAACATTGTATGCCTTATATGCAGAGAAACGATCGCTGTTGCCAAAGTAAGCAATGTCAAACGTCATTACATGTCAAAACACTCTTCCAAGTTTGATGAGTTGCAAGGAGAACAAAGAGCTGTGAAAGTCAAGGAACTGAAGGGGAAGCTGTCATCTCAACAAAGTGTGTTTACCAAATCAGACGGAGAATTCAAAAAATCCACAAAGGCGAGCCACGTAGTTTCAGAGATAATTCCAAAGAGGATGAAACCATTCAGTGACGGTGAATTTGTGAAAGAGTGTGTGAATGCATTTTTTGACACAATGTGCCCTGAGAAAGCTCCGATTCTAAACAGTCTCAGTCAGAGTGCTAGGACAGTCGGACAGTACTAGGATCGAGGAATTGTCAAAAAATCTCTCTGACCACTCAGCAGCCTCTCAGTTCAAAGTGTTTTCCTTGGCACTTGACGAGAGCACGGACATTTCAGATACTGCTCAGCTGGCCATTTTTGTGCGAGGTGTTGATGATGAGTTCAATATAACTGAGGAACTTCTTGCTCTGTGCCCCATGAAAGACACTTGTACTGGAAAGAACGTTTTTCAGGAGTGTGATTCAGCAATGAAGAAAGCGAATCTGAATTATGAAAAACTCGTTGCAATTGCCACAGATGGTGCACCTGCAATGGTCGGGGAGCAGAAAGGATTTCAAGGCATGTTAAAGAAAGAGCTCCAAACCAGAAACATTCCCCAAACGTTGATATGGTGCCACTGTATCATACACCAAGAATCTTTGTGCACGAAGGTCATTGGTTTCCAGGAAATCATGGCTAAAATAATATCAACTGTGAATTTCATCCGTGCTCGGGCAGTGAATCATCGCCAATTCAAAGAAATTCTGGAGGAATTGGCTGCGAATTACAAAGACGTTCTGTTTAGACTCTAAACAGTGTAGATGTTTATAGACAGGCGTCTAAACCTGTCTAAGCGTCTAGACTAATCAGTGGTGCGAACTCTATTTTCTCACTGATTCCCCACTTCTTAATTAATCAGCCTACTCTTCACTTTCCACAACAGCCAGCGCTCAAAAATTAAAATAAATCAAGTTGTTCGGCCAAATTCAGTAGTTATAGCATATCTATAGAAACCACAAATAATTGGATTGATAAAAAACACACACACACACACATTTGTCTTATGTCCGACTTTTAGTTGCCCTCCATTTTCCCCATTTTTTGGCCATTTCTGATTTCATTAATTCACCTTATTTTATCGTCAAAGTGAGTTCTTCCTTTATAATGTTATTGCTTTTATCTGTTTGAGTGTATTTGTTGATGATCAAGATGCATGAAGACTGCAACCGTGCAATGTATTGCAGTCTTACCATTCTATCTTGTACATCGATAGTAATCATTAGGGTGCACCTTTTGTTGCAAATCCAATTTTTTGCAACTTTCTGTTTTTAGCGCAACTTTTGCTACTTTTTCCCTTTTGAGAGCAACTGTTTTGATTTAGTACCACACTTGAACGTTTACAACAATCATTTTAGACTTTCAGGAAAAATGTTTCAAATGAAAATAAATATTTAGAGATTGTAGAAAACATGTACATACACATATGGTATAGCTTTTAGGCACTAGAATTTTCCACTGTGTTTCATAGAATAGTGAGAGAAAATTGTCATTACCGAAATGAACATGCTACTGTGCGTTCTGAGAAGCCGCAGCAAAAAAATGCTTCCCTTCCTATAGCATTCGTTAATGACACAAGCACACACACACACACACACACATGCACACACACACACACACGCACATACACACACACATACACACACACGCACACATGCACACACACAATTTGCACAAAGCCACAGGCTGTCTTCTGTGTATGCTGATATTAAATGTTGTCAATCTAGAGAGAGAATTGTCATTAGTGCTGTCAATGGGAGAATTATGTGGAAAAAATGTTATTCGGGTCGATTTATACGTGAAGACAAGCACATTAATGAAATCTAAAATATATATATTTATAGGATACCATTCATGCAAGTTATATATAAAATTATATAATTTTGTGGTAGACTCTCAGTAATTATAATGCGTTATTTAATTAGAATATATTCAATGTGTACCTAATGACGTTCCTGCTAAATAGTTCTTCATAGTTCAATGATGGTAATAATATTTACTCATAATTTATTGATAAAAATTTATTAAATCAGGATTATATTTTTATATTATTGCAATTTTTTCTATATTAATTTTTTCATCCATTTTTTCTTTTATTCAGGATTTTGATAATCTTGCTCCTGCTCAGATGTCAGTCCGGGCGATAGCAAGGATTTTTGCAGTATTAACTCAAGTACCTGGATACATAAATTACCTCGGTCCCTGAATAAACTAAATAACTTAATAACCTCAATATCTGAATTGCCTGAATTTTTCACGTTCGCTAAATTTTGTACAATTTGAAATATAAGCAATTTTGAAGCAGACATTTAGCTAAATACTCAGTGACAACAATATTTGTAATAAATTTAATAATATTTGATCGATATTGACAGTTATATATTGATATACTTAAAAGATACTTAATTTGGCTGTCAAATTTATTATTGAACACAGTTCAACAATAAATGGGCAGTCTAGAGCGATATATTTGTAACCTGGTGACAACTCGCAATGAAATTTGCAACCAACTCCATTTCGCCGAAAAATTGGCAATTAAATTGCAGATCTTATCGAATAGCCGCTGTCCTTCAAGTGTGGATAATTAAGTTGTGCTCGTCATTGAACGCTCGCTACTGAAACCACAAAAAAGGTTTAGTCGTTCACAAAAACCATCAGGGATTTTCTTGTCGAAAAATATCGTGCAATCTTCTGCCGATTGAATCATCGAAAAATATTTTCAACTTGCTGGATAATAATTTCGGCTTGAAAAACGCAGGTATTTGCATACGATTTAGCATTGATCACAGATAAGGCACAACTCACGGAAAGTGCCTTATTTGGTAAATGTTGCTTGCATCGTTGAAAGCTGCAGCAAGGGGTGTGTTTGTTGTGACAGGCACCGAATTATGCGTGCAATTTTGACATTTTGCAACTTCATTTTTAACATCTGTGCAAAAATGTGGATGTTTGCTCAGAACGGGCAGGAAAGCATTCCCCAGTAATATATCAATGTTTACCTAGAAAAAAGCATTGCTCTTTGACGTTGCAATTATGTTTGAAACAAGCACGGTCATGTGAGGAAGAGATTTTGCAGTCTGCAAAAATCTTTCGCATATTGGAACTTTGCCCGCACAGACATATTTTACTTCCGAAAAAAATGACACCAAATACTTGCCAAAATATTTTCCGTTTTATCGCAAAATGATAAGGGAAAAACAACAAGAATATAGCTTGACAAATTCCAACTTTCTAAATACACATTCAAAACATTCAAAATATAGCGATAAATACTTTTTTTCGGTAATAATCTCGTCTCGCGCTAGCTCGCGACCCTACCAGATGTGGCTACGCCTGTTTGTTTGTATGTCTGTGTGTCATGTTTGTGCGTGTCACTGTGTATGTGTTTTAGGAGCATGTGTGCGTGAGCATGTTTGTACGTGTGTCCGATCGTACTGTCCCGTTATGTCAGTAGTTGTAAATACAGTCGGTCCAAAGCACTCACGTTGTTAACTTGTGTTGTTCCGTGGCTACCCAAACGTCAAAATGACTTTATTTTTCACCCTAGTCATCAATAAAAACAAACTTAATATCACCTTCAAAAATAACTCTTTTTAATGTATGGGTTTTTACAGAACTGCTTGAGATCCGATATGAATACAACAGAATGCAATTTGAACACAACAAAATCAGTCTTACTGAAGAGCATTAGAGTAGACTTGCTTGCTTGCTTGTAAATAACCAGAAAATTGTCTTTAAAAATTAAACTTCCAAAATCCAACCATCTCCAATCAAGCTTCGTCCCAAAGTTACAGCCGGTACCCACCTGAAGGCCAGTAATCGAAGCCACAGCTTCCCAGCGTTCTACGCCTGACAGAACCTCGAGTGAAGTGACCTCGTGGATCGTACGATGATGTTGCCGAGATCGGAGGAGTTGGACTTGCCACAGCGCCATTGCCCTCCGGATGTTCATCCATCTCAATGGAATGCTCACGTTTGCCCATGACAATGCACTCTCAGAGCTGACTGTCTGTGTGTGAGTATGTGTGAGTATGTGAAGGTGAGTGAAGGTGAGAGCCGTAGGAACACACAAACACAAACACACACACACACAAGCACACACGCTTGACTCAGATGGGAGATGGTCGTGTTCTCTCCGAGCCTCGCCCGGTAACTGACACTACAGTTACCTCGACCACCAGGTTTTCGTCAGTTTCGGCTCGCTACCTCTCCAACACACACACACACACACACACAGACACACACACATACACACACATATACATACATACACACACATGCACGCGGTAGGATTGGTGGCGTGTTGCAATTTGAAGTGTGGCACGGGCGATTGTGCACCCTGCAATGATTCACCTGGAAAATTTGTCATCAGCTCTTCAATTCGTGTGCGATCAAGATTGTGTGTGTGTTTGTATGTGTGTATATATGAGATTAAACTGGATTTGCCGCTGACAGACAGACGAGATTAAACTGGATTGCCGCTTTGCAGTTTTCAATCTTCTTCTTCGTCGTCTCGATCGCTCGTGCGAGTTTTTGATGATCGCCGTTGAGCTTGTGCAGTAATTCGCCGATGTGTAACGTTTCGGAGCAGCCGGTCTCCATCCTCAGACAATGTGGTCAACTAAATGCCGTTTGTGTGTTGTCGATTGTGTGTTTATATAGGACGTGAATTGTGTTATTTTTACGCCTCGTGTATGCGCGCGGTGTGCGAAATTCGCACCTATGGTCGATGACGCCTATGGCTCACGCTACTGCGCGCCGCCGTTTGTGGCACCTTGCGCATGGGCGCGTCCAGCTCACTGCTTGATGGGGGTCTTTGGGTGGAGAGAACACCATTTTCCTCCAATTTCACGTTTATTTTTGGACGTATTTCTGTGATGTAAATCGCTTCAAAAAGTTTCGCCTGTTGTCCGTTTCGTGCGCCAATATATCTGTTCTTGCCACTATTTCTTCTCGGCTAATCTTTCTGCTATGCGCCGATGCACTGTGTATATATATGTATGTGTGTGTGTGTGCGCAGGTGATTTCCGACGGTGTGTCCTCATTGCAAGAATGCTCGTGTGTTTGCAAGACAGGCCTCGGTGTACAGCCTTCCATATCTCTCTCTCACACACACACACAGCGGCTATGGTGTCTAGGTCACCCACTTGGCATCCCTTTCCTCTTGTCAACACCCCCCTCTCTCTCTCTTCCCCTCCCCTCCCCCTCCTTCTTTCTTCCATGTACTCTCTCTCTCTCTAATTCTCTTTTCTCTATAATTGTTTCGCGTTTTTGGCCGATAGTGAACACCGTATAGAGTCATATGTGTATAGGACAGACATAGAATTAATATTGTGTGTGTGTAAGCCATATATTTGACAGAATAGCAATATGAATCAATTAGCAACGATTGATGGTGAATCAATAGCCAAGTAATACGATGACCAATCACATATAAAAAAAAGTACATATATAATTTACATTAATTTACAAAACTCAGAGTTAAAAAGTACTGGGTACCACGTTTTTTATTATATAAAAAACATAATTTATAACAATAAACAAACATATTTTTATTATATAAAAGTGCTATATAAAGTGAGAAATTAAAATTGTAAAATAAACATTTTCGTATCGATAATTTTATTGAATTATTTTAAACGCAAGTGCCCATTGATTGTTTATCATGAGTTTTCATCATAGAATGATAGAAAAGAATAACTAAATTAACAAAGACAGTTTCGAACAGAACAAAAATAAACACATAAAATGTGCATATAAAATTATATATTTGATATATAATTGTTATATTTTCATCCTTATTATTTTGCATGAAACGAAGGTCCAACATGAAAAGAAAGACGTTTTGTAAAAATAACTCGATCATATTAGCGCTGAGTAGCACCGGAAAAAGATCTTACCAGAAATGTATCCGATTCGAATCTTAAATCTATATCATTTCCGGCATTTTGCTTCCCATCAATAGAAACAATAACAGACAGACAAATTGCTAATAATATTTACACGCGCACGATCACCCAGAAATACACACACACACACATAATGCTTTGAAAAAAATCCTCACACGGATAGGAGAAAACGCTCGTGCGTTCTGACCGTGTGCCTGAGGCGATGTTCAGTTACAACAGCCAATCAGCGGCCGACTCAGTGAAACGTCACTGAAAAAAATAAAGAGGAACGGAGGAAAGCAAAGTGGAAAAAAGCAGAGTGATGGGAGTTGACAGCTGAACATTTCTGTTCGGTTTCACGAAGTAAAACAAAGATGTAACCACCGCTTAACTCAACCTCATACACAAAACTGAATTCAAATCAAAATTTTAATTATTCATTCATTCATTCATGTATTTTTCCAGCCTACAGAATCAGAATGTGTCATTAAACAAAAACTGGAAAGGCAATTGAAGCTAAATAGCTTGTGTTGTCTGAGTTAAAAAATTGCTAATACGATGAAATACATACACGTGCATATATAATCATATTCACGCATACTAATTTACTCATCTAAACGCTGAGAAATATATCATGCACACAATCACACTTCCACACTCATACACACACACACACACATTCACACACACACACACACACACACACACACACACACACACACACACACACACACACACACACACACACACACACACACACACACATTTAGCACAATCACGACTTATCACACTCGACTATATCCTATTTTTTCATTGGTCAGATTCTTCAGAGTAAGATTGAATATATTGTTTTTTCAAGTTTTTCTTGTAGCTGGACAACGTAGGAGTTTATTTCTGTTTTTTTTCCAATTCATTCCACTGCGATATACCTATATAGAAAAATGATAAGCTTCTTAGTTTGGTTCGTGTGTGGGGAATAAGGAATTTGTCTGTATGTTGTGTATTGATTGTGAAGTATGATTGCATGTTAGATGGTAACTTCTTATGATATGCTGCATACATTTTAGATAAATTATTCTGTTTTATTACATCATCAAATTTAGGAAAATTTTCTTTTTTGAATGAATGTGATGTATGCTCCCTTGCTTCCAGATTGTCTATGATTCTGATAGCTCTTTTTTGTGCAATTATTATGGTTTGCAAGTTAGTGTAATAAGTATTTCCCCATGCTTCATAGCAGTATTGTAAATATGATTGAAAAAATGAATAATAAAAGGTGGTTTTTGTTTTAGTGTCGAGTATATCTTTTACTTTGCTGAGAAGGAAATTCACTCTGCTTAGTTTGGCAGTTACATTGGATATTTGCTCTTTCCAATGTAATTTACTATCAATAATTACTCCCAGAAACTTAGTTTGTTTCCTATCAAGTTGGTCTGCCCCTATGCTTATTCAGCTGTTTGAGGTGTCATTACTGTTAATGAAAACAATGTAATTATACTTTTTTACATTGAGCGCTAATCTGTTACTCGTTAACCAGTCTTGTAATATTTTGATGTCTGAGTTTATTTGTTCATAGAGTTTATACGTGTGTTTGCCTTTGAAGAATATGTTGGTGTCATCCGCAAATGCTATTGTTTTGTGTGTCTCATGATGTTGAATAGATCGTTGATGTAGAGTATGAATAGTGTCGGTCCCAGTGTAGAACCTTGTGGAACCCCGCATTCTATGGGTAATTGTTCAGACTTTGAACCACTTACTTCAGTGTATTGCGTTCTCTGTGTTAAATAACTTGTGATCCATTGTAGGGTTGTGCCTCTCATGCCGTATAAGTTTAGTTTTTTCAACAATATGTTGTGATCGACAGTGTCAAAGGCCTTTTTCAGAATCAGGAATAATCCAACAGTCATTTGACGCTGCTCAAAAGACTCAGTTATGTAGTTGATCATATCAAGCACGGCTTGTGATGTGCTCTTGCCTCTTTGGAATCCATATTGATTTTCATGTATAATTTTATGCTTTTTTATAAAACTTACCAGTCTTCGATTAAATAATTTGTCAACATCTTTTGAAAATTGATCTCGTAAAGAAATTGGCCGATAATTTCCCCTTTCCTTGTTATCTCAAGACTTGTGTATGGGTACTAGTTTTGCAGTTTTCATAAGATTTGGAAACGTTCCCGTGGAAAAAGATAAATTGAAGATGTATGATAGTGGAGCGGCTATATGATTGGCGGTGTCCTAAACTATCTTCATGTTGAGATTTAGATGATCTGTTGAACATGTCCCTTTAGCCGTTCCCTTTACTTCCATCTCTGGAACGGGATAGAGGAACATAGTTGATGGAACCATGTTTATATGCTGACAGTCATCTATGCTAGTCGGGCTGGTCTTAATTGCTGAGGCAAGAACTGGTCCAATTTTCACAAAATACTCGTTGAAAAGACTTGCTATGTCCTGAGAGTCTGTAATTGTGCCATTTTCTGTGCGTAGCTGACATATCGGCTCTCTCTTTTTTGTTTCTATATTCAACGTTGCTTTTATGGTTTGCCATTTTTGTCTGATTGTGACATTTCTATCAGAGAAGTGCCTCGCATAGTAAAGTTTCTTGCTCGTATTTATTATTTGTGTGAGTTTGTTTCTGTAGATTTTTTATTTTTTCTCGTCTTCTTTCTTGTTTGTGGTCATAAACTTTCGGTAAAGCACTCGTTTGTTGTCACTGGAGATCTTAATTCCCCTTGTTATCCATGGCCGCCTTTTGGTTTTGTTGTCAATTTTGGTTGTATACATCGGTAAGTGCTTGTTAACAGCCCGAATATGAACGTCGACAAAACGTTCATAAGAGTGGTTGACATTATCAGATATTAATGTGTCCCAGTTGATGGTGTTAAGATCCCGGTTGAGCCTTTGTATTCGCTTGTCAGTATATTTTCCTCTTGTAAAACACACCGGCTCCTTTTTCGTGATTATGTTGTTGACAATAGCAAATATTGGATAATGATCCGAGAAATCGTCCTGTATAATGCCACTAGTGATATTGCTGTCCACGTCGGTGGTATATATGTTATCAATCAGCGTACTGCTTTGCCTGGTTTCCCTAGTAGCCTTCCTTATCAGCGGATAAAACCCCAAGTCCATCATTGTGTTAATAAAAATCTGCGTCGACTGATGATTATCGGCGTTGAATAAGTTCACGTTGAAATCGCCTAGCAGAAACCACTCGTGTTTGTGCACCACGTCAGTTATGCCAGTAATTGTTTCAATATAGCTGTTAACAGGTGTACCAGGCTGCCTATACACACAGGGAACACGCACTGGCATATGACCGGTTTTCACCGTGACCTCAACCGTTATAGTTTCCATGACAGGTGGTACTTCATATTCCACTCAGTCTGCTCTCATTTCTGTAACCAAAGGCGTTATATCTCACTTCTCTTACCGTCGGTCAGTATTGCTTGTTCTCCTTGATATGTCTTCTGCCTTCGATTGGGTTAATCACTCTATTCTTCTTCGTGATCTCTCTCATCTTGCTATCTGCTCTAGTGCTCTCTCCCTTCTCAAATCATATCTCAGTGATCGGACTTATGCTGTGAAATTTAATTCCTGTGTCTCTTCTTCGGTTGCTCTACGTCATGGTGTTCCACAGGGCTCCATTATTGGTCCTATGTTATTTAATCTATACATGTCTTCTCTTTGTCCTATTCTTCGTGAATACTCTATAAGTTTTCATATCTATACTGGCGATATTCAGTTTTACATCCCGCTTCCTTTTCGTTCTCCTTTCCTGCTATCTGACGTTCTTTCTGATATTTCTTCTTGGGAAGCAGCTCGCAATATTCTCATCAACACTTCAAAGTCTGAGTTTCACCCTCTTCATCCTCCGCGCATTAGTCCTCCGCTGCTCTCTGTTCCCCTAGCCGTTACCGTTGGAAATCTTGGCAATATTGTTGATTCTTCGCTCTCCTTTGTAGATATCATTCGCTCCGTCGCACGCACTTGTCGTTTGATCCTACGTTCACTCTATCCCATTCGTCCCTGTCTCGATCAATCTTCATCTATTTAACTTGTTAATTCTCTTATACTCTCTAGATTAGACTATTGCAACTCACTATACTTTAGCTTACCTCGTTCTTCTCTAAAAATACTACAACGCGTTCTTAACCAATCTTGCCGATTTGTTCTTCACCCTACTCCTTGCCGTCATACCTCCAGTTTTCTATTTAAGTTTCGTTGGCTTCCAATTGTCTCTCGTATTCACTTTCGACTTTGCTGTCTAATCTTCAAACTCCTTCATGATCCTAGTCAACCGCCCTACCTAGTCAGTCTTTTAACTCGTTCTGATACTGTTTCTTCTCGTAGACCTGTTCCCCTCATCTGTCCTCGGGCCACTAATGAATCTTCGTGGTCCTCAAATCTTTTACTTTCTTCGGTCCGCGCATCTATAATTCTCTTCCTTCTCATATTACTTCATCTTCTTCCTACCTCTTGTTTGCTTCCCGACTTCAAAATCACCTTTTTGACATCTCGTTTGATCCTGCTTCTCACACTCTCACTCCTTTCGCCGAACTCTGATTCCATTCAGCTAGCCATTTTCTATTCCTCCTCCTTATTGTATTCAAACTTCATGTATATATGTGTATAAGTGTATGTTTGTGTATGTATGTATATGTATAAGTGTATGTTTGTGTATGTATGTATATGTATATGTGCATGTTTTTGTATGTATATATATGTATAAGTGCATGTTTGTGTATGTATGTATATGTATAAGTGCATGTTTGTGCATGTATGAATATGTATAAGTGTATGTTTGTATATATGTATTTACGCTTTGTTATTCATGTTTAATTTATGCGCACCCGTGTTTTACACGCGCTATGGTAAAAATACGTCCGTTCCTTTTTCAAACGTAAACGCTGATATTTCCTGAGGTCCAGATTGTCCTTAACAAATATTGCCACTCCTCCACCTCTCATATGCGTTCGAAGTTGCTGGTGTACAGTATATCCTTCAATACGACAATAATCGATTGACTGTTGATTAGACCACGTTTCAGTAACAGCAATAATGTCCCAATTGTGATGTAAACTATCCAAAAATTGCAAACAATTCATGAATAAGTTTGCACAGACTGCGTGCGTTAACGTGCAACATCGATAGTGTTTGATTATAATCAAACACTATCGATGAAAAACTTCAACGATAAGTATCGTTGAAGTTTTGCACAAGCCCATCTACAGTGTAAGTTTCAGAATTCTGAATTACCTAAATTACCTAGTCTAAATTACCTAGAGTCATTCCATTGTTGTCCAGATGTCCAGAACTTGTATCAATCATTGATTATGAGACGTTGGTTTAGTAAACAATCTGACCCTCTTTGATGTCGAGATGTTGAAATTCAAATGAAATACAAGAATACTTAATTGAATATATGGCCCAGTGCGATGAGTT
The DNA here is from genome assembly GCA_916048095.2 of Sacculina carcini. Lineage (NCBI taxonomy): Eukaryota > Metazoa > Arthropoda > Thecostraca > Sacculinidae > Sacculina > Sacculina carcini. The sequence goes on from OU696577.1 coordinate 8,463,071, forward strand.
AGTAGCATGCATTATACTCATGATTGTGCTCATACAAAAATACCAATACCCACACATACTTTCACACCATCAAACTTGAGCGCACACACACAATTGCACACACATACACACTCCTACACTCACGTAACCATTAATAAGCACTCTCTTACACAGATAAATTCCTATATGAATTATTAGACAATATAGCTCACGCACAATCCTGCGCACATATACAATTTCAATGTGGATATTCACTATACATATCCTCACACACAAAAAAAGCTCTTGCATACGCATACACACTAACATTGGCGCACACACTTCTAATCTCATTCATACCAATTCGAATACCTTGATGCAGCGGTGAATAAATTGCACAATGTGAAAGAGCGGATATTAGATGTTAATTGACTGCTGACCACCAAGCAAGTTGTCACGCCGCCCCTCCGACCGTGCCTTATGTCGGCTTGTATATCGCGACCTCGTGATCACCGTATCTTGTTTGACTCTCCGCTCGGCAGACTGACCACTGGCGTTCGTCGACGAGGGCTGCAGTTCAGTCACTTTCCCCACAGGACCAGTGTGACGGATAACATCCTCCATCGATGTCACTCTGGCTGGACGGGCGTGTTCGGTCAGACGAAATACAACTGCTGATTGGTCTGTCCAGACAGAGTGCATCTTGCCTACCTTCCTCATCTGTCGCAACTGAAATGCGAGCGCACTGTTTTGTGGAGTGAGATGATCGTTTATATATATGTTCTTTCTGACCGTTTTTTTTCAGCGCGGCGCTCGCCTTAAAAAATTATTGGCGCTTTCGCGCTCTCTCGAAGCGGATCAAAAGAGGCCGAGATTGTCCAGGTTTTCTCTCCCCGAGACGGTGAGCTGACTCTATGTCCTCCGCCGACACTTCAGCTCCAATGTTGCTGGCTAGCTCTTTAACCAGTTGGGCAGGACTCTCACTCGCTCCCTCGGAGATGCCTGACACACACAGGTTTTTTCGCCGACTGGCTTGCTCTAGCATGGATATTTGTTGTTGTGCCAGTTGTAGCTCTTCCCTTATTTCGGCGAGTTCTTCACTTTTTGCAACTGCAGCCGTCACTGCTGTCTCAACAGCCGGGGCCATGATCTTGTCTCGGAAGGCTTCAAGAATCTTCTCATTCTTCATACACTCGAACATTGCCTCCAATAAATCTGCAGAATGTGCCGCTGTGCGAGCCATGCTAATATTCACTTAAATCAAATTACTATATTACAATTACACAAGCTCACAAGTCCTCTCACTTCAAACAGCAGCTCCAATAAAAAATACAATCACACTAACTTATAAATGAACATTTTTAAACCAATTTCAAGTTCAGTTTTATAGCCTAACGGAAAAATCAACAGAAAATTGCGCAAGCGACATCAACACGTCCGCACGCTATGAAACAAAATTCAAACTGATCACTTATTATCATTCAAGAACTTCTCTAAAAAGTAATCTAAAAATTTGATTGAAATATTGTCTAAATTTTACTATATATTTCAGAATCTATGTGCAATCAATCACATATAAAACAAAACCGCAAGAATAATATCTACAAAAAAATCTCAAGCAGCTTCTACAAAATGCAATTTGGCGGGTTTTCTCAACATTTTATCGGTTATTCAATTCTTATATACGTCTGTTATAAATCCAAGAAAAACTCGTTAACCTTTAGCACCAAGACATTACAAGACATCAACCCAATTAACTGAACAAGATCTCAATCTAAAAACATCCGAAACTGACAAAAGAAACACAAACAAAACTTCCAAGAAATAATTATGTGTGTGTATGTGTGTGTGTGCGTATGTTTGTGTGTCTGCTTGTGTGTGTCTGTGCGTGTGTGTTTGTTGTATGTGTGTGTGTGTGTGTGTCGGGGTGTATGATTGAGTGTTAAGAACATACACGCTTTGACACATGTCGACAATTATTTTTCTCGGAAATAGATGGGTCTTTTCACACACACACACACATAAAAAACACACCCACCCACACATACGACATATTTCATGTTTTGTAAATTGTTCATCACTGTTGTTAAACACATTAGGTACCATTGAAATACAAAATAAATCAGAGCCAAAATTCACTGAGGTTTTTTTTCTCCAGAAAACGCCTCCAAAAAATTCGTCATAATTATATTAGACCACTACACACACACGTATTCTAATATAACACGCTAAACTCCTGCATGAAACCAAACAGCTTTGCCACGAATCTGATGATAAAAAGAAGAAAAAAGTATGCTGAAAACACAAATAAAAGACAAGCACATTATTTACGACCATTTCCGTGACATAAAAGCACACACACAAGCAATAAAAACATCAAATAATAAACTTGTTAAATTTATGATGAAACACACGAAACTATGACTGGTCAATAAAAATTACACATACATCATTATGGTTTTTTCAGCGCTGGTAAAACCACAATTATAAAACACATCGCTCCGTAACCATGGCAACCAAACATAAAATCAAGAACTTTAGAAATGAAACAAACACACCATGAATTGAACGCCACATTAAACATATATACATGTGCGTTAATACAGAAGCACACGACCCACGTCAATCAATTAAATGAAATACAATCTTCAATCATTATTTTAGTGAAAAACTCACTACAGTAAGAACAAACACACACAGACATACAAACACACACAAACACAGGCAAAGAATGCCACGACACTTTTTGAAAATCGCCGTAAAATGACGATATAAAAAATTCCACTCCCAGTGAAAAAGACAAAGACACACACACACACACACAGACATACAAACACACACAAATACATCACTCGATTGTTCAAACACAATAAAACGAAGCGAAATATACACACATGAAGTGTGTAGCGTAATTGAAACCTCTGTCTGTCTGTCTGTCTGTCTCTGTCTGTCTGTCGGTGAATGTGTACGACATCAATACATGCACACATAAAAAAATGCGCCCACACACACACACACACACAAACACAAAAAACATTAGTTACAGTAGCAAACGCAATGACAATGCTTACCGATAGATCAAACTGCCCATCACCAACGCCATCTATACAATCACTCAAGAGAATGAAACGACGATACCACAGCAGCGCCACCTATACAACCACCAGCGCAAATGATCAAACTCTAGCGCCGTATGTATGGTTTATGTCACTGTAAAAATGAGCGATCTTAGCGCCACCTATACTATCAATCAATCAACTCACACTGCTGAAGCGCCCGTTTTGCCGGCCGCCAACCGACTGCTCCGCCTGACAACCACTTGGGGCTTCTCAAGTGACTGCCCGGTCGTGATGACGTCATCATTTCGACGGGGGTTCATGCCCACTCCCGCCTGAGCGTGTTGGTCGTCGTTGGCGCGGCGGTCACATCTTGAACTACGCTTACCGCCGGCAGATGGCGCAGCGAGCGCTCCACGCCGCTTGCCCTCGCGAAAATAGTCGGTCATTCGGCGCTGAGAAGAACGACTTGGATGATTCTGATGATGCACGGTGCTAGCTAATTGTTTGGCTTTATCTGCGGCTATTCGCCCTTCTACCATCGCTTCTGCTGTACAAGAACAGTTGGACACACAGGACTTCCTTCGGCGACGGCGTGTACGTGACGTATTCCTGCCTCCACTCGTGTCTGCCAGCCCGTCTGACGATGCCGGCAGTGCAGTCGATGTTGCAGACGATGCAACAACAAGTCGTTGTTGCATGGTACGTCTGGTGAGACGTTGCACGACGCGACCACTCAGCGTCACACTACTGGAACTGACACGCCGTGTGGCAACCACCGCCGAGCAAGCAGCTATGGTCTTGTTAGCGATGGAATCCGATGTTCCTACAGCAAGATCAGGAGTGGCTGTGATGTTGGCGACTGGACGGGATGATGACGATGGTGACGTACAATGGTGACGTCTTCGTGATCGAGTACGACCTCTTCTTCCTGCTGCTCCACTGCAACGAGCAACAGTGCGGCCGCGTCTGCAACGTTGCACGTGCGACAGCAACGCAGACCAAGAAGACGTCTTGGTCGCAGTTTTGCACTTGGACGAAGAACGAGATACGGGGGGAGAAGATGTCGTATGATGGTGGGGATGGGCGATGGGGGTGGAGTCGTCGAGACCAGAGGACAGCGATGCAGACTCTGCTTGATGTTGCAAGGAGAGGTTGAGCTCGCGGCCGGGCGTCGACGACTCCGCTGATAGTCATCTATCAGCACTGCCAACGCCACGCACACTGACACACACACATACATACACACACACATACATACTTAATTAATTTTGACTGACTGATGCAATGTTGCACAGTGTTGAAAGTGTGTGTCGATGTGTTATTGCAGGAGTTGGTCAGTTTGAGTAATTATAGCAGCAATATTTAGCTGTCTGTTGTTTGTGTATTGAAATATTGTTAATGTATGTTGTTGTTGTTTGTGCTTAGCACCTAGAAATTGTGAATTGGTAATTGCCACTGGTGGGGAATGGAAGAGTTGCCAAGTGGGAAGCTAAAGGTCGGACAGAACAGGACAACTATGTGTGTGTTTTTATCAATTAAAATTCGTCTAATTTTTGTTTCTAATGACCTCTAATGGCATTTACTTTGACGTAGCAACTGAATTTATTGAATTTATCAGTGCTGTGTTGTGTGGAAAATGAAGAGATGGCTCGTATTAAGAAGTGGGGAATCAGTGAGAAAAAAAGGTTAAGAACAACTGGTCTATATTAACACCTATTTAATCATTAGGGTGTATTTATTACGAAAATGTGTCTGATATCAACGCAATACTTGTAAAAAAACATTTCGGATTGAAATTAATTGATACAGATTCTGGTAAATAGCCAATTGTTGTTGTACTCGATATAATAATGTGAGCTAATGGGCTGAAGAATTACTAATTCATCCATTATATTGATCAAACAATAAGACGCTGGTACAATGAGAAATATGACATGACTGGAAGGAGGCAGACACAAGCCTGTCTCACTTATTACTACCCAAAGTACTAGTAACAACATATACACACACACACACACACACACACACTGATACACACTGACGTATACACACATATACACACACACACACAAACACACTGACGCATACACACACACACATACACACTGACACACATATACTGATACACACTGACGTATACATACAAACACACTCACGACACATACATACTAACACACTGACACATACATACATACGCACATACTGACGCATACACACACACACACACACACTGACACACACAAATACACACACACAAATACATTGACACATACATACATACACACTGACACATACATGCATACATACACACTGACACATACATACTGATACACACTGACACATACATACATACACACTGACACATACACACTCACTGACACATACATACACACTGACACATACATACATACACACTGACACATACATACACATACACTGACACATACATACATACACACACACTGACGCATACACACATATACACAAACTGATACACTGATACATACATACACTGACACACACACACACACACACACACTGACACATACATACTAACACACTGACACACACATACAAACACACTGACACATACATACATACACACTGACACATACATACACACTGATACACGCTGACGCATACATACAAACACACTGACACACACATACAAACACACTGACACATACATACATACACACTGACACATACACACTCACTGACACATACATACACACTGACACATACATACATACACACTGACACATACATACACATACACTGACACATACATACATACACACACACTGACGCATACACACATATACACAAACTGATACACTGATACATACATACACTGACACACACACACACACACTCACTGACACATACATACTAACACACTGACACATACATACATACGCACACACTGACGCATACACACACACACACACACACACACACTGACACATACATACATACGCACACACTGACGCATACACACACACACACACACACTGACGCATACATACATACACACTGACACATATACACTCATTGACACATATACACACTCACTGACACATACATACATAAACACTGACACCCAGAACCCACCTGACACCAGAGCCTCTAGGTCGATGTTGTTGTTGTTGTTGTTGTGACAATGTTGACGACAACATTCTGCCGGCTGTTACCACTCGCTGGCCGCTACCACTGTTACCAGTGTTACCATTGTTAGCTAGTAACGGAGACGTGGTAGACTTGATACGGGCACAACTATGGTCCAATCTGTATTGACACACACACACACACAAACAGACATACACATATAAATATACTCAACCTTTTTGATGGTTGCATATCCCCAGTGGAGTGTCCAATAATAACCGCGACATAATTGACTGTTCAGATAATTATCACCAATCATATTATTTGTCAGAATGTCTTCCAGATCCACGAGTATTTCCATCGCTTGAATTCACTGTAATATAAACAGATTACTAGGCAATAACATAATCATTGATAAGCCGTTGATAATTGATAGAAGTGGCCAGAAAACGAGCTCAATACTCATGCATTTTGGTTGCCATAGCCTCGGTTAAGATCCAGAGTTCTAATTGAACAAGTCTCACCTCGGTTTTATTCGTGAATTTATGATTGTTTTTTTTAAAATATATATGCACATGTTAACTGGTCGTTTTTCTAATCCATAAAATAGACAGGATCTACGCAAAATTGCGAACCAGCTAGTGGAAAAATAAAGCGGCATCCTCAAATTGAACGAAACCACGGAAGGGAAGGTTTGAAAAATAGAACGGCATGCCAAAATTATCAACAAAATAATATCAAAATTCAAAGCATATAATTATTATCATTATTATTATAAATATTTGAAATAGTTTCGCCAATGCGGCGGCAATATTAACCACGTACCCGGCAGATTGAGACGTACGTCCGTTGACGTACGGCGAAGTGACGGACGCGTTCTGACGCAGAGCCTTGATGCGCGTCAGTCGGTCGCCCTGCGTCAGTCGCCGCGGCCGACAATCATCTCGCCTCTGCTGTGATTGGGATTGAGATTGTGATTGGGATTGGGATTGTGATTGTGATTGGGATGGAGATGTGGTCGGCTTTGATGTGCAACCATTGATTGTTGAACCAACCATTGAACGCTCCTAAATGATTAAAATACACACACACACACACACACACACATGTATATATACCGTATATTTCGGCGTATAAGGCGACCGTCAGATAAGACGAGGTACAAAATTAGAGCAAATTTTTAAGGTCAAGGTTAATTCAAGGTCTGACTTTTATATCGGTTGTTTAAGACGACCCACAATTTTTAAGGGTGATTTTTTTACTTTAAGGGTCGTCTTATACGCCGAAATATACGGTACATACATAGAGAGGTATGCCAGACAGGTATACATACCTGTGTGGTATGTATAAATACATACCACACAGGTATGCGTATATGTCGCCGTATTAGTTTGTGTGTGTGTGTGTGTGTGTGTTATAATCGCTACTGTAATCGCTGTGTAAAACACACTGATAACTAATTGTACATGTATTGATGTGTTTGTGTATTTGATTTGACATAATGTACTGCTAAATGAAATTGTTCTCCATCAAAAAATAGTGGAAAATTATTAAAATGATATGTGCACTTGTGCTACTAATATGTTGATATTGTTTTTGTTTTTCTTATGATGCATGTTATTGTGGCAAATATACCTACTTACTTACTTGCTTACTCACTAACATACTTACTTACTTAATCACTAACACACCCACTTACTTACTTGCTTACTCACTAACATACTTACTTACTTAATCACTAACACACTCACTTACTTACTTGCTTACTCACTAACTTACTTACTAACATACTTACTTACTCACTAACATACATACTTACTTACTAACATACTTGCTTACTCACTAACATACTTAATTACTAATATACTTACTCACTAACTTACTAACACACAACTACTTACTAACTTACAACTTACTAACACTAACACCCGCTAACAGATACATACATACATGCATTCACGACAACACACATTTAAATACGTAGATATACACTTGAAAACAAACACACACACACACACACAAACAGTGAAAAACAATGTACACACAGACATACACACATGACTTAGTCCGTGTGTGTGTCTGTGTGTGTGTGTATGTGAGGTTACCTGGCGATGGGGTGGTGTGACAGAGGCGGATGCAGTCGGACGACCCTCCACCAATGACATCGAGTCCACCTGCGAGGTCAATGACACGCCCACATCCGACCTGCTACCTACACACGCACACACACACAGACATGCTTACACACTTATGCATAGAGACACAAATATAAACATTTACATACACAAACACACACACACATAAATGCACACATCAACACACACTAACAAACACACACTCTCTCTCTCTCTCACATACATACACACACAGAGAGAGAGAGAGAGAGAGAAAAGGAAAGACACACACACATACAAAATGTCTCAAGGAAAATAGGAAGTTGTTTCAATTCTCAAAATCTAATAGGAATCACAGTTTTGGCCTAGAAAAACACAGGATTAAAAAAGACATCCAAAAATATAGTTTCCCAAATAGAGTAGTAGTAGTAGATAGATGGAATATGTTGCCAAGCGACATAGTGAACCAACCTAAGACACAACTGTTTAAGAAGACATCTGACTCATTCCTGCCAAGACAACTAGTAGGAACAGAATGAGAGAAAGACACACACACACATACACACACAGGAGAGAGAGAATGAGAGAGAAAGATACACATGAAGGAAGAGTGGGAGAAAATACAGATAAATAGAGAGACAATGTAGTTACCTGTAGTGTTGGTTGACGGAGCGACCACACCAGCGCCCTCTATATCACTGGTCTCCTCATCCTCTTGCTCACTGCTGCTGCTGTTGCTGACACTGTCATCGGCGCCGCTGACTGCCGGCAGACAGTCTTGATAGCCTTGACAGTCATACTCACAACTGTCATCATCACCGCTGCCTCCACTAGATAAGCCACTGTATCCGCCCCTGATGGATGCGCTGCAGTAGAAACTAGCTCCGCCGCTGGTCGATTTGCGCTGATGCTTGCTGTAGACGCCGAATTTGCACGCGACTGCGACATGCGGTGGCGCCCTCTGTTGGCCGTTAGTGGAACCACTAGTTGTCGCCGTGGCCGCATTGCCAGTGTATTGTCCGCCGAGTCGCCACATGATGGCTTGTTGCTGCTGAAGCCAGTGTTGTTGAGGACCGATAACAGAGCCGGGCCGACACACACGCATCCAGCCGATACACTGGACGGCTGTCAGGCCGTAGTGTTTCATCATGTAGCAGCCAATCAGCGAGCCAGTGCGACCCAGACCAGCTGACACACACACACACACACACACACACAAATACAAGATACACACACACAAATACAAGATATACATACACACAAATACAAGATACATACACAAATACAACACACACACACACACACAGACACAGAGAGAGAGAGAGAGAATACAAGATACACACACACACACACACACACACAAATACAAGATATACACACACACAGACACAGACACAGAGAGAGAGAAAGAGAATACAAGATATACACACACACACACACAGACACACAGAGAGAGAGAGAGAGAATACAAGATACACACACACACAAATACAAGATACACACACACACACAAATACAAGATACACACACACACACACACACACACAAATACAAGATACACACACCCAAAAATACAAGATGCACACACACACACACACAAATACAAGATACATACACACACACACGCGCAAATACAAGATACACACACACACACACACAAAATACAAGATACACACACACACACACACACAAATACAAGATATACACACACACACACACACCCAAATACAAGCGATACACATACCCAAATACAAAATACACACACACACACAGAGAAGAACATGCATGTGCATGTGTTCCATGTTCAATGAATGGTCTACTTTACTTCTTGTACTTCACATACTTTTTTCATTGTAAAGAAGGATAATACACTGTACATGCCTTCACGATTCAAGGAAAATACTTCACATTATCGTTGAATCGTGAGGGAAATTGTTTTACATTTGCCTTTACGGAGAAACTGTTTCCCCTACAAAAAAATGCAAATTGCTGTTTGCATTTACCTTTACAATGTACAGCTAATGCGCCGACGCTGTGTTCGCAAATATCCAGGAAGCGACGCACAATGGCATCGCTGGGTGTTGATCCATCGATGAAGAACAACTCGTGATGTCGTATGCCGGCGCGTGTGAACGCACCAGCATCGTACATTTTACGATTGAGTCGTACCACGTCCGTCACTCCGTACTGCCGAAAATACTGCAAATATGCCTGCGGCGAGTGCAACGTGTAGCCTGCATACAAACATACACACACACACATACACACACATTTTTCCATCTCATTTATTCAACATAAATAATGGGCCTTTTTCAATTATTTCACAAAAACGCCACACACACACACACACAGTTATATAACTACATGGACACACTCATAAATGCATATACACACATATACTCACATATACATATGAAGTATGCACACAGTGATATGTACATACACACACACATACATAGCATATACACATGCATACACATTAAGTGAGATAATATACATATATATACACATGCAAACATACGTATATATCTAAACAAAAAGCACATACACACACACACACCAGCATAGATATACTGGAACAAAAGTACACGACACAAAAATACACCTGTGTGTGTGTGTGTGTGTGTATGTGTGTGTGTGTGTGTGTGTGTGTGTGTGTGTATGTGTGTGTGTGTGTGTGTGTGTGAGAGAGAGAGAGTTGGTGTGAGAGAATTGAGTACCGTTTTCAATACGCGAGTGTTGATGAGGACCGCAGAATGCTAGCAATTTGTCGGGAATAATCCAGTTGAAGTCACCGTTCTCCACACGCTGATACACAAACACACACACACACACACACACACACACACACACATACAGACACATGCATGTTTAAAGCTAGAATTCTACTTCATATTTTTCATTGATGGACATATTTTTTTAATTATTGAAAATATATTGGAATTTTCAGTCTGCCAAAGTTTCAATTATCCAAAAGAACAAGCTTAATTATGAAATGAATTATATCAATGTTGATAAAGTACAAATATGTGCAATAGTTTGATGAAAAACGTGAATTAACACGTAAATAATAAGAAAATACGCCTTTTTCAGCATAATGTATATGTGAGAGCAAACAGAACAATTGAAAAATACTACCGGAGAAAAGTTCAAATTTTGGCTGGGCTTATTGGAGGACGGTACTATAGTAATAACCTAGTATTTCAGGCCTGAAAAGTGACATGGTCCATGGCCTATGGACTATGGCCAGATATATACAAACACACAAACACACAAACACAGACACACACACACACAGAGATATACACAAACACACTGACACAGACACACATATGCACACAAACAAACACACAAACACAAACACATTATTTGATTTATTATTGATTGTATTATAGTGTTGTTAATATGTGTACACGTTTGTAAATATATTTGTTTGTGTAAAAAAACAAAAAACACACACACACAGAGAGAGACACACACAAACACACACAGACACACACACACACACACACAAACAGACACAAACACGCAAACACAAACACACTGACACACACACACACACTGAAACACACAAACACAGACACACACACACTGACACACACAAACACACACAGACACAAACACACACACACACTTACACACAGACACACACACACACACACAAACAAACACAAACACACACTGACAAACACACAGACACACATGCATACACAAACACACAAACAAACACACACAAGCACACACGGTTACCTCGTAGTGTTCGTACTGTTTGACGTCGAAATCGCGATAGTTGAAGAAGTTTAGCACACAGGCCTTGTGCAGGGCACTGAGACAGTTAAGCATGGTCAACTTGTATGTTGCAGGCCCCACCGACGCGTCTCTGCAACATGACATCAACAACAACAACATTGATCGTAACAATAACAACATTAGTTATCATAACAACAACATTTATCATACCATTTACAATACCAACAACAACAACTTTGATCGTAACAACACAATTATCATAACATTTACAATAGAAATAACAACATTTATCATAACAATAACAACATTAGTTATCGTAACAACAGCATTTATCATAACAATAACATTTACCTAAAAAACGACATTTACCACAACAATATGCTATCAACAGCAGTTATTACAACATCAAAATAGCAGAAATAACGGAAATATAACGACAATAACAAACATATCAACAACAACAACAACAAATGTATCATACACAGAAAACTAGCACACAAGAGCTAATGATAAAAATCAGCAGCAATTATCAATGACTATTATTAAATTATCAAGAACTATCGATAAATACAAAAAAAAATATTGCCAAAATTTATTAACAATACATAATAATTATAGACAATTATCAACAAATTAACAATAATTATCCAAAATTACGTTGTTATCAGCGATAATAATGCGTGTTCACCTGAAATCGAGCAGAGGGGGGTTGCCGGGGGTTAAGAGGGGGGAGAGTGCTTGTTCGGGGCTCTTGGTCATATAGATCACCTGCAATACATACACATGTGCAATTGCAACAGATACCACACGTCACACTGGTTCGTAACCTGCTACTTCTCCTATATCTCTGATTGGCCATTTCCTCAAAGACATCCATCTCTTCATCTCATACGTATAAATTCAGTTTTAACACACCAAAATTAAATATCACCGGAAGTCACCATAGAAACGAAAGCAAACGATTTCCGATTGATAAAACACACACAAACACATGTACCATTTGTCGCTCAGTTGCAATATAAATGTGCGCAATAGAAATGTGTAAATATTAAAATAAATTAAATGTGTGAGTGTGTGTATTAGGGTGGGTCGATTTTTAATTAATGTTGGTGTCAAGTTGCGGTAGATGCGGAGTTTTTGCGTATATTCCGAAAAAGAATTTCCAAAAATGTATTACATTGCGATTGTTTTCCCGGAAATCGCATTTTAAAATTACATTTTTTCATGTAATTCAACGGTACGGTACGGGGGTATTTTACACCAGGTCTTATACAAAATTGATTAAGAATTCGAGTATTTCTTGGAGCACGACAGGTGCAGTTTATCACGTGAATTTCGAAAATGCTCATTATATTGCCACTTTTACAATAACGTCTTCCCGAAACGCATTAAAATAATTCGTTTTTTTTCGAAATACAATACACGAGCAGGGTGTTTTACATCAGATCAAATATCGTGTCAAACGTGGATTCGATTATTTTTGCGTGCACGATAGTTCTTTACGTAGATTCCGAAAATGTATGAATTATGGCAAAATGATAAGGATCAAAAGAATCACGAACTTCTGAAGGTGCCGAGATTCTCTATACAGATCATCAGATCCGGATCACATCAAGCAAACACTGATAGTATTTTACTTGGCAAAAGCAATTTAGATATATTAGGATCTAAATTTGGAAATATCTCAGAAGAAGTCCGTGAAGATTCAATTTCGGATTTGGCATGCATTGGTGTGGAGGGAAAATTGGATGGAAATGCAACGGTATATTAAGAGCGACGAAAGAGATTTGACATCCTAAAGGTGTTTGGCAGCAGAAAATCATCTAACATTCACCCAGGAAGGTAGGGGCTTCATTGAGGCCTATTTGACTCACAAGACAACACGTATAGTTGGTAGCACAGGAAATGTACCAGCTGATGAAAGATGTGATGTACTTCAGCAGTACGAAAATGTTGATATTGTTCGAGCTACTCTCCTGGACATCACAGCGGTGAACACTGGTAGCAAGCGTGGAATGGTGGACGAACTGGAGAAACTAGTAGATGGGATATTAAATGCAATCGACTGTGCTCTCCATCGCCAATTATCATTAACAATCAAACAGAACTGTCACTAAAAAGCTTTCAGAACTGCAATGACGCATCAAGAAATAAGACCGCAGAGAGAAAGAGAGAGATAGATAGAGAGAGAGAGAGAGGAAACTTCGAGAACGAAAAAATCAGAAGAACCGGATCGAAAGATCTCCTATCTTGCTCCCGTCTTCACAACTTCAATCAGCATATTCAGACAGAATCGACACTATCATTTATCAGCTAAGATATCAGACGATACTTTAATGATACACGTGCATCACATGAATATTTCCAGTATCGCATGAGATAATTGTGTGTTCATTGTCATCTATCATGCGTCAATTGTGTGAATTTGTTTGTTTCTAGAGTAAGTGAAAACATTCCCATCCAATCAACGGAGAATGGTTGATAGGCATCGTGCACCCCAATCATGTCAAATTGGTTGATATTGTAAGTTTTCCTTCTCATTCACAAAGCATAGGAAGGAGTGTTCAGCTAGTAACAAAGGCTTCACACATAGCACGTGTATATTATCTATAGAATATATACATTATTTTGTACTAGCAGCACGATAACATAAATACTACAAAAACGAAATTCACCAAAACACTGCAATACAACATGAACGGTATTTTACTAAAAATCAGCCTTTTCAACTGATTTTTACCGGAAAGTATTATATTAATGTCAATAAAACACATATTTTCGAAATCTGCATGAAAAATCGCATATTTCCCAAGCTGACTTCAATTACGATTCGAAAATGGTATTAAAATTCAAACAGTTAACACTACACGAGCGCAATGCTAGCGAAAATTGTGAATTTCCAATTTTACAACAATTTTCCATTTCCGGGACAAGATTTTCCAATCAATTACGATAAAATATCGCAATGTTCTAAATCAGCATGAAAAACTGCATATACCGCAACTCAACACTAGTTGCATTTCCCAAACAAAGTTCCAAGTCGACCCAACCTAGTGTGTATATGAGTGTGAGTGTGTGTGTGTGTGTGTGTGTGTGTGTGTCAGTGTGTCGGCCACTGACAGCGTAGGCACAGATGAGAAAGGCTGCGTTGGTACGTTTCTTGCCATTCATCGTGGTGTAGTGTACTATTCTTCTGCTGGTGAACTCCGGAGACTGTCACACACACAGACACACAGACACATACATACACACACATACAGAAACATCTACACGAGGTAATAACAAAAATCGCCCCTTTAGAATTGGATTAAAAGATATATAGAACATTTGCAAATTAAAAGCATCAAACGATTGGAACAAAATCACAAACCAAAAAACACAGTTGATTTGTTTATAAGGTAGTTATTTGAAGGATGATTTGTTTAAGAACACACACTGACACACACACACACACATACACACTGATAAACACACACACACATACATTTGAAACCTTACACAGCTACAAGTCCGAATTAGCTCTTCATATTGTTATTTGTAGGCACAAAACAGAGCTCAAAACAATTAACAAACAAAAGTAACGATCTAACCAATACAGGTATAGGTTAATAATTGATAGTGCACACGTGTAATGTATGTATGTGTATGTGTGGGTATGTGTGGGTGTGAGTGTGTGTCGTGATTCAGTGTAAGCACACACAAACACGACATCACTAGCTGCAATCGTTCACGCATGAGTAGATACATATACACACTGACACACACACACACACACACATACTGACACATGCATACATACACACATACACACATACACACGCCGTTTCACAACATGTACGTAATTAATGCACGAATAACAACAATGCTATACTCCCACACACAAACACACACACGCACACACACCACTGTGCACATGTAGTCAAGTGAATATGAGAAACAATAGTTGGATGCATAGAATTGGCACTGTGGAGATTCAGACACAACTGAACGTGGAGATTCAGACACAACTGAACGTGGAGATTCAGACACAACTGAACGTGGAGATTCAGACACAACTGAACGTGGAGATTCAGACACAACTGAACGTGGAGATTCAGACACAACTGAACGTGGAGATTCAGACACAACTGAACGTGGAGATTCAGACACAACTGAACGTGGAGATTCAGACACAACTGAACGTGGAGATTCAGACACAACTGAACGTGGAGATTCAGACACAACTGAACGTGGAGATTCAGACACAACTGAACGTGGAGATTCAGACACAACTGAACGTGGAGATTCAGACACAACTGAACGTGGAGATTCAGACACAACTGAACGTGGAGATTCAGACACAACTGAACGTGGAGATTCAGACACAACTGAACGTAGAGATTCAGACACAACTGAACGTGGAGATTCAGACACAACTGAACGTGGAGATTCAGACACAACTGAACGTGGAGATTCAGACACAACTGAACGTGGAGATTCAGACACAACTGAACGTGGAGATTCAGACACAACTGAACGTGGAGATTCAGACACAACTGAACGTGGAGATTCAGACACAACTGAACGTGGTCAATATAGCCAAGTACGCTTATAATTTGATCTGCATATAGTGGTTCTCAAGAACAAACGTACAATCATATCATTCTATCATTAATCATAGCACAGCAAGAACAGAGGTGACAGCGTGTTAGAATGTTATAATCAAGAATGTTAGAATGTTATAAGCAAGAATGTTAGGTTTATATAATGTTAGGATGTAGAAACGAGCAGTCAGAATGTTAGAATGATATAATGTTAGAACGTTAAATGAAGCAAGAATGTTAGAATGTTAAAATGTTATAATGTTAGAATGTAGAAACAAGCAGTTAGAATGCTAAATGTTAGAATGAGGCAAGAATGTTAGAATGTTATAATCAAGAGTGTTCGAATGTTATACGCAAGAATGTTAAAATGTTAAATGAAGCAAGAATGTTAAAATGTTAAAATGTAGAAACAAGCAGTTATAATGTTATAATGTTAAATGTTAGAATGAGGCAAGAATGTTAGAATGTTCGAATGTTATAAGCAAGAATGTTAGAATGTTGATTGAAGCAAGAATTGTATAAACTTATAATGTTAGAATGTTAAATGAAGCAAGAATTGTATAATGTTATAATGTTAGAATGTTGAATAAAGCAAGCAGCATTGTGTCTTCAATGAAGCTTTTAGTGCTGCCTGTGCTATTTTTCAATGCCATAAAAACAGATTATCCGTTCAGAAAACAGGTTATATCAGTGAAAACGTATAGCCGTTCATACAAGCACACACACATACATACATACACACATGTACACAGACACAAATGCATAATACATCAAAGAACAGAGCACACTCTCCGCATATGCAAATGAAAAAGTACTTGAATGGTAAGGCGGCCCGTAGTTCACCTACTGATGTTTCAGAGACTTCTTGATAGTGAGTGTTGGAGCAAAATGTGTTAGGTTCAGTAAGGTAAGGTGAGGTTATATGCAAGCTTAGTTAGGAACGAGAAGAGCCAGCCGGAACTGAGGAAATAGGAATAGGAAATAACAAGGCAGATTTCCACTTCCTGCTAGTTGTATTACTGCCACGCGTGCATTCATACACGAAAGTGTATGTATGTATGTATGTATGTATGTATGTATATGTATGTGTGTGTGCGTGGTGAGTATGTATACATCAACGAAGGCCAAAGGCCACACACTCACATCCACATGCACACACAAAACTCACACACACACACTGACACACACACACACACACACACTGACACACACACATACACACACACACTGACACACACACATACACACAAGGTCACGGTCACAATACTATTCAACAGCACCCAGAACGAACATGCTTGTCTGTCTGCCTGTGTGTATGTGTGTGTGCCTATGTATGTGTACGTGTATGTATAATTATGTGTGTGCGTGTGTGTGTGTGTTCGTGTGTACGTTGATATATTGGGGTGGTAAAGCTATAACGAGCGAAACACTATAGACACAAACGAGACCATACCACGGTATGCCAGGGTAACACTGTAAAACCTACAAACATATTCTGTGTGTATGTGTGTGTGTGTTTGTATGTTTGTGTTTGTGTGTGTGTATTTGTGTATACTACGTTTGTAAACGCACAGGCCACACACACCCACACACATCAACAACGAAGCTATTTACCCCCCCCCCCAACACACACACACACAAAGACAGACACGAACAAGATACGTGTCACATTGGCGGAAGGTTGCCAGATTATATTTTCCAAGCTGTTTTGGCGAAATATAAATAAAAAATAATATATATATATATATATATATATATATATATATATATATATATATATATATATATATACGTTCGGCGCACAGAAAAAAAACACACAAAAAGCATCCCAAAAATCTCGCAGTGTGGTTTTGCATGTCCTTATAAGATAGCATAGGATTTCAGCTACGATTCAAGTTACGAGAAGTTACGAATGCATCGCAATACACAAACATACATACATACACAATCACTGGAACACTCATCAATGCAGCGCCGACAGACACAAAGAAATACGGGTGAAAAAGAGGCGAGATACAGCCAAGATGTGAAGACAAGTTGATTATCAGCTGTATAAGTGAGCAGACATGATTAACGATGAGTGCAAAAACAGCAAGAAAGAATCACAAAGCGAGAGCGGGAGATAAGGAGAGAGTATGGGAGACAGAAATAAAAACTATAGCAGTTATATAGCTGTTTGAATCAGTGGCAGATCCAGAAGGGGGGCATCAGGGGGTTGAAGCCCCCCTCACCCCTCCACAAATGTCTCCATCAGCTCCTCATAATCAAGAACTTCACTAAAAGATGTTAAGGAAAAATATTTTTAAGTAGAATTTGTTGACATAAGCAGTATTGCAGAGAATATTCGCACATTATTGTGTGTGGGTGAATGTGTGTTTATATAATTGAAAAATGCCCCAAGTCATAGACATTCACACGCTACCTAGTACAGAATGCAAACAAACAAAAACAGAGCCGAAAAACACAAACAACAAAAACAAACAAAACAAGAATGAGTTGCACAAAAGAGCACAAAATTAACACGGTTCACTAATTGTATGCGCGTGCAAAACGGTGGACAAAAAGTGTACGCTTTTTAACACGTCGGAAATGCAGGTGTGCGTACACACACAGTGAATGCACGTATTCGATGTGTTGTGTAGCTGCTTCTGTTGTGAAATTGTGCAATGCAAATAATGTATATTAGAGGTTAATTAAACAAATATTTCCACGTTTTCACGGAGAAAAATGTTCAAATGTATTATATAGTACTGTTTTGTACCAATTATATACATGCAAAAAAACTTTAGCGAAAAATATATAAATTATTAAATAAATCAAGCGCTTCTTGTATGCATGCTGGTATTTCTAGTTGAAGCACACATGCACACACACACACACACCTGCAGTATGAAGTAATACCAATGTCACACACACACACACACACACACACACACACACACACACACACACAGAGAGACAGAAAGAAAGACAAGATATTGAGATATGATAGAAGTGTTGCGACACAATACAGACCAGATGTTATCCATCAAACATCTCATTGTAGCCCAGTGGTTGTCAACCTTTTTTCTTAATTTGTTAGCCAATTTCGCATGCCATATTACAGCATGTTATCGTTTTCAAAAAAAATGCTGTCAACATTGGTATATATGGTACATACATAGATAAAAAGATATACATACTATACGCATGTATTATATACATAGTACACACCTAGATACATAGGTGTATATGGTATATATATAGCTATATATATGGTATATATATGGCTAAACTAGAACACATACTTCTGCCCCCGAAAAATTGCTAAATTTACAACATAAATGACGACAAAAAATACCACAAAAACTAACACAAAAATAGCACACAAAATAATGTCACTTGGAGACAATATCTAGCAGCAAAAAACAACAACAACCAACTCGGTGGTCGGTAATTTGGGGGAATTTGGGTAATTCCCCACTGATGCGAAATGGAGAAGTTGTCAAGTGAGAAATTAAAGATCGCACAGAACAGGACAAATGTGTATGTGTGTGTGGGTGTGTATTAGTGTTTGTGGGTGTGTTTGTTTGTGTGTGTGTGGTGTGTTTGTTTGCGTTTTATCAATCCAAATTCGTGTATTTTCGTTTCTATGATGATTTCTATGATGGAAAATGATGAGTCGGAAAGAGAGAAAGAAGCCTTTAATTCAACACTATGAGAAGTGAAAAACGACAAAACAAGAAGACACCGACACAGAGATATAATCGGCTAAGTGCTGAGTGCTACAATAAACCCGCTTATCTGGTTGCAACACGCCGTCAATATTATGCAACACGACAATTACAATCTCACCCACACACGCACACACAAACACACACACACAGTTCAGAGCTAAAAAAACACCATCAATTTCGAATTTTGCCACAATCCATCAAGCTTATCCACGCATTTTCACGCTCACAAACACGCTGGGTGCGTAGGTGTACCTGTACGTGTGTGTGTGTGTGTATGTATATTTGTGTGTGTGTGTGTGTGTGTGTCTATTCTAGACTATTAGCCAAGGATTGTGGCTGAATTTCGCGGCGGAACAGTGCTAGTCGAAACAACACGTGCATAAAGCTGACAGATGCCCGGCGGCGATAATACGCTATTGTTAATGATCATATCACTAATGATTTTCGCTAGAAGAACGTCGAGGTAGGTATATAGTTGGTGTGGTGGTGTATGAAAAAAATGACTAATTGATTTCAGCATTTCTCAATGGGAGATATATAGACATATACTGTATATAAGAAATACTTATTTCTGTCTGATTTTCAATTTCTTAAAGAAAGACAACTATTCACTTTCGACAACAACAGCAGCGCGCCGAGAAATACAATATCAATTCAGTTGTTACACCCAAAATTAAATTAATCATTAAATTATTATATAATTATTTAAATAAATTAAATTAATCACCAATAACGAACACACACAAACACACGAACATTTGTCCTGTTCTGTCCGACCTTTAAAACCCTACTTGGCAACCCCACAATTACCCCACCAGTGGGGTAATTCCCCACAGATGACGCACCATGTACATAACGTATGTACACTATGTATGTACCTGGTACATAATGTTGTTTTGTGATGGAGTGATATATAGCAGCGCCTGAGAAAGCCAACGTTTGAGAGCTTAATTTCAAACAAACAGCAAGCATTTTATACTGAGCATATGAATAGAATAACATTATGAGCATATGAGCAAATGAGCATATGAATAAATGAGCATATGAACATATGAACAAATGAGCATATGAACATATGAACAAATGAGCATATGAGCATATGAACAAATGAGCATATGAACATATGAACAAATGAGCATATGAGCATATGAATAAATGAGCATATGAGCATATGAGCATATGAATAAATGAGCATATGAGTATATGAATAAATGAGCATATGAGTATATGAATAAATGAGCATATGAGTATATGAATAAATGAGCATATGAGCATATGAGCATATGAATAAATGAGCATATGAGCATATGAGCATATGAATGAAACAACGTTCAAATTCACATCAGTCTGTGTACAAAGGAAAACGATCAATCCTAAGATAATTAGCTGCTGTGTAAGCCATGTACCATAACACACACACACACACACACACACTCACACACTCACACACACAGAATATATAGACACAGTATATGTCTATATATATATCACACACATACACCCACAAAATGAAGACTCCGGTACGAAAACATGTGTATATGTGTGTGTGTGTGTGTTGTTGATATTGTAAATTCGTATGTCAAACACATAATGAATCGTACATATTTGGTCGCATTCCTTTAACATTTCGAGTAAATGATTTATTAAATGAAAAAAATTGTACGTGTATATGTATGTGTCAGTGTGTGTTAGTATGAGTATGTCAGAATGTGTGTGTGTTAGTATGTGTATGTATGTGTGTATGTGTGTGTGTGTGTGTGTGTGTGTGTGTGTGTCAGTGTGTGTGTTACTATATGTCAGTGTTGTGTACATGTCAGTGTGTGTTAGTATGTGTATGTGTCAGTGTGTGTTAGTATGTGTATGTGTCAGTGTGTGTTAGTATGTGTATGTGTATATGTCAGTGTGTGTTAGTATGTGTATGTGTGTGTGCCGTACCTTGAGCTTGCGATCGAGTTTGACGCAGTAGCGATAGACCATGGCCAAATTGAGCGGGCCAAAATCCAGGTAGAAATTCTCGTAGACAAAATGGTCGTCGGTGCTGAAAAAGTACGTATTGCTCGTGGAGGCTGGACGAGCTTGCGAACGCAACGTAACAAAATATAACCGATCTACAGACACACACACACACACACACACACATATGTATCTCACGGAAGTTTTATAATTGTGCAAATACATATGGTTTCATTAACTTGATGCAAACAAAGAATGTACAAGAGCAGCGTAATCTCGCTAGATTTCTTAAATAAGCATTCAAGTTATATACGTGATTTGTTGCATTATGATTGGGAATTTGCATATTTGGATTCATATATAATGTCATATTGAATTGTTTGTTGTTTTGATGTTGTGCCTTGTTGTTGTTGTTGTTTTCACACCGCTGTTACTTGATGCGCAGCTGTGCTCCATACTCTTATTGAGTCTGAGCAAAATACAAATTTCCTTCTTTCTTTCTTTCATACACAAATATGTCAAATACGTACATACACATACACAAATACACACAAGATATATTTATTATAGCGCACCGAAGGGCTGAGGCACAAACCGATTATTAATAGAAAAAAAGTAAACTAAAAATATGAACCGAAAGTAATAAAGTAAACTACAAATATGCAATAAAAGACAATGAATATAGAGACAAAATACGGACAAAACGTACAAAACAGACGGACAAGACAACGCAACTGAAACATAATGACAACACAACTTGAGACAATATGATCATAACGTAGATAAAGCGTACATGCAAATAAGGGAAGGAATAGCAAGTAATAGTGATGCAAAATATGGGAGACTATGGGAGACTGGGTCAAAAGAGAGGTCAAATAGATGTTTGGAGAGCTTAGAGCGGAAATAATTGTAGGAAAGAGAAGAAGTGATATGAGCTGGGATGGAGTTGTAAAAGCGAGGGCCGTAAAAACAGCGATTTTGAGAACCAAGGAGACACAAAATACTTTCAAAATGGCGCAGCATGATTTTGCATAGCATGCTCAATTCCCCGCAATTGTTCTGGATGAACATGTGAGAAAAGCGTATCACGAAAATAACCCGTGAAATTATTTATCGTGAAAATTATTCGGATTGTCGGCTTTTTTCTCATTTCAGTAAGAACACACGCAAATATCGACACGCTAAACCAAAACTCACCCGGAATAAATTCCGCCGCACAGGCCAGCAATTTTTTCTCCTCCGACTTCATTGTCGATTATTTAGCGAGGGCGACGAACGCGTACACAATGACCAACGCAACGAACACAATTTACATTCACAATTAACCCATCATTCAACAAACTAAAAAACCCGTAATCTGCTAAGATCAACCGATTTGTTCCTCAGGAATTAATTTCCTGTTCGCAAACAGAGACAATTTCTGCAGACAGACAGCGCAGCACAACAACCAATCGGCAAACGAATTTGAACTGTAACGAACGCGCAGGAGCATCTGCCACATTCGCCTCTACATTGTGCTGCCAAGCATATGATTTCTGAACGCTGCCAGGCGTGAATATTTCGCTAAATTTGGAGCGACACCTATAAGTAAGCATGAGATCCTTTACAATCCTTTACAAGTTTTCATTTCAATGGTATAAAAAAAATCATTTAGTCTGTATCAGCAATTAATTTTACCCGACCACTAAGAACAGAGGGCTAATTTGACAATGAATGGTGTTGATAAATAATTCAACTTCCCATGTTGATAAATATATCAAATAAAGTATGTATGTTGTGGTATAAAACAGAAAAAAATATATAGCACGCGAACAAATGTATTTCCAACTCGCGATAGTACGACGCGCATACACAGATAATATTTGAGAATTAATCAACTTTCATAAACAAATTCACATCCACAACACTATCACAAGCACTTCACAATCAAACGTTCCGCACACATAAAAAAAGCAGCCAACACACAAAACACACGGAATTAATCACAAGTCACCAATGCCCAAATTGAACGTGTTAGCCAGCCTATCACAATTATTTGAACACAAAAATCAGTAGTAAAAACCGAACGTCCCCTACTTGTGCGACACACACAGAAATTAGCGAAATTGCTTCTTTCGTTGATAAACACAAATATACAGTTCAATCGGGACCTTGTGAAAAATTAAGCATAAACAAAACGAAAAGCTGCTCGCGCGAAATCTCATTTGGCACCGAAAAGCATCGTGCATCGCGTAGAAACACATAAATCCATATACTCCGAAAACAACGCAATGACAGAGCATAGCCAAGATTTCCCACAAAATACACACGCACACACACACACACAAATTGACAGAATATACTGAAAAACAACGCCGCTCAACTTGATAACTTCGAAGGCACATGCCGATTTAAACCACAGTCAATCAATATGGATGTTGCGATTTGCGATTCACTGGAGGCACGACTTGGGAATAATCGTAAACTATTTTAGGAGCATATTTTCGGTATACAAAGAGATTAAGTGGATATAGGTGGGTGGAATGTGATTAGGAGTAGTTGATATCATTACTTAACCGTATTCCGCCCAACCATAATCTCTCGACCTCTTTGAATACTGAAAGCATATTCCTAAATAACGCCCCGCAGAGAAAGCCCACTCAGTCTAGCGATGATTGGCGGGGAGCATTTCGGCTGCGGACGAAGGAGAGCCCGCGCTGCCCGTGGAAGATGACAAATCGATACAGAGACGGGAGGAGCAAGGACCTTGGACAGATCCCTCCTCTTCAACTTCGTCGGCGTCCATCGGAACATTTTCTTCGTCATCATCATCAACAGTACGACGATGGATCGATGCTAAATTGGAGAAGGACTCGATGTCGTCCTGGAAAGAGCGCTTCACTGAGTGATGGACGTTGTTGGACAGACTGAGATCGGTCGGAGAGTCTTGGTCATGGTGATGAAGACTTCCTCCTGATTCCCGATCCTCTTGAAGACCTGCCTTCTGCTCTCCGCCATCTCCACTGCGAGAGCCCTTCTCACCGACACAAGACCGCACCGCAGTCTGATGTTGTTGTTGGTTCTGGTGATGTTGTTGAAGAAGAGTGGGAGATCTTGGTTCCAATTTGACTCCAGAAGAAGCAGATCCACCGCCGCCGCCGGCCATACTGCGCAGTGACACCAACTTCAACGACTTCAACTCAAGTGGACTGCGCAAAAACCTGACACAAACACACACACACAACGTGCACAATTTAGTGCACAAGCTATGCTACAAAACCAAAGTACAAACTTAATAGAGTAAATAAAAAGAATTAATTTCATTTAGCTAGATTAAATCAAAAGTCAAGATAAAATGGATTCGAAATCAGCCCGAAATAAATCATTTGGCAGATGTGTCATCAAAGTGCAACGAAACTTGAAAGCATCAATTTAAAACAAGGACGGTGTAATGTTCTTGTGTAGCCTCTGATTGGCGAGAAACACACAGAACACCCGAGTGGTTATATTGAAGTAAACCCAAGCGAGGCTAGCATCAGACCTTCTGTAACAAGGGTCACAGTTGTGACATACACACATACACGCATACACGATACATACACTGAACACTGGGTGACACGATGAACACTTCCAAATATGGTGATGAACGATAGCTGTGTGTGTAGGCTTGTTGTGTGCCTATTGGACAACACTACAGACGGATTCGATCCGCTGACATTTGGGTAGCAGCTAATACGTTACTACTGGAAGTGAATCAAGAGGATGAAATAGCGGAGAGTAAAAAACACAGAAAAATTAAACATTAAGAGACGAAGGGAAAAACTCACTGGTAGCAATGACGTTCGCCTTGAACTTTGCGCAAAATGTTGACCCGGTAGTAATAGCGAAGCGCTCGCGACATTTTGTCGTAGTTCATCGACAGATGGTTCTTCTGCACGCCCCAGAGTCGAGCCAGACCTTGTGGATCTACAATCTTGAACACTCCGGTGTCGACGTTCCTCCAGGCGATCAAGTTGACGAACCGCTGCAGAGGATCGTTCAACAACTGCTGCAGAAAGTCCCACAACAGTCTGCCGCCGCCCGATCCAGACTCGCTGGTGGACACGCCCGTCACAGCGGCCGAACAAGACGAAGTCCGATCACAATCGCCGGCGGGTAGAGTGGGTGAGAGTTGAGAAAGAGTTGAGGAGGGTGTGGAAGAGCTCGACGTCACTGATGCACGGTGAGATTCGGCAGCCGACGAGACAGACGTGATCAGAGACAATGGCAAAGACAGTTGTTTTACCGAAGACGCCGACACGGACGAACTCAACGAAGAAGTGGATGAAGAAGGCGGAGCCAGCGGAAAAGCAGAGCATTGCAAAGGCGGAGGACTCAGTTGAGGACTGCCACGTGGAGATTCAACATCTTCAGCAGTGAGAGATCCTCCGTTGATGTCCTCACTGTCCGAGGACGTCTGAAGGCACTTGACGTTAGTTCCTGCGGTCAATCCCGACTGCAGCTGAGGACTGGCACACTGAGACTCTGAAGATGCCGAAGACGCCGGCGACAACGTCACCGATACGGCATGCTGAAGATGCTGCTGTTGCTGATGATGATGATGAGGATGGTGATGATGAAGTTGATGTTGAACATCTAGCTGGGACGCAGGTCCGGTCGTGGTCAGACTAGAAGCGACACTGTTCCATGACGGAGACACCGAGCTGGTGGGAAGAGATTGAGGAGTGAGCGGAGAGGCGGGTAGACGACACGTGGTGGCGCCGCCATTAACGCCGCCAGACGCCGCCACACAGTCGGCCACCAATAGCAGCTGTAGAGCGTTGTGTACAAGGTCACCTGCCCCCGGGGCACGCTCGTTGAGGTCAGCTTTGTTGAGCATACACAGAGCCTTGCCTGCGATAAACACATCATTTATCATATATTTGGAATGTCTCTAAGCATTTTAGTTTTCAGAGCATTTAAAAAAAATAGTATACGAGTATATATAGCTGATAGCAACGTATATGCATCATATAGTCCTGCGAAACAGAAAAACCGCTATAATTGTACATATATATAAAATACGCAATAGATACACACACACACAAAATGCCTAAAATAATAGCCAGTTTTCTGGCTAGGTGCGGATTAATTAGTGGAATAGAATAACAGAGAAAAATTGCCAATCAGATAAAAATAAACATATATTTAGGAAAGACTACGATGAATGGAAGACACAGGAAAAACGAGTGTTTAACTTGAGGAAACACGAACAGTGATGGTAATCAAGCTAGCGGGAAATTAGCGGAAACATACCGTTCATTTTCAGTCGTTCAACGTTGATAGATGGCAGATCGAATTCTGATTCACACCATTGTAAAAACATCGCCACTTCTTCACGCACCCACATGCGCGGATCAGTAGCTGTACACACACACACGCACATAAACACAAATTAATAATGATAATAATTACTGACGTTCTAAGCGGTATGGCGTCAATATTTAATGATATCTCTGTCTTTTGCACATTTCTTTACATATTGCGGACTCATAATTGCTACATGTTTGTGTTTCTGTTCTGCGCTGCATGTTTATACTTCACCCAACCTGCGCAGTTGACCAAATTTCCCACTTGCTCCAGTCGTATTTTGCCTGTCGCGCACTTGTAATTATTTTGTGCGCTATATTAATTACATGTTTGTTGTTGTTATATAGAATGCCAAATTTCCTAGCGAACAATTCAATCAGAAATAAGAAACAAAATCATACAAAACCATACATGGAATTGATTGAGAAAATCCAATCAGGGCGTTTCTAAATTATAAAATTTCAAATATTTACGAAAAAATTCTAGCTCGCTGTAACATTAAAAAAATTGTTATTGAAAAATTCAAATTAAATATTTACATAATAAATATAATCACGTTGAAAACCAAATTGTAACATGAACATTAACGTAGTAAAAATAAACACCTAAAAATAATTAAATTAACTTTACGATTCCACCTATCTGGTAGTACTACAATATTTACTGCGTGGCAGCCCAAATAAACGCCCATACTAATAGCCCAAGTTTGGCTTATGGCACATGTATATAAAACTGCGTGTCCGCATAAATTTGTTCGTGTGTGTGTGTGTGTGTGTGTGTGCGTGTGTGAGTGTAATTAATAATCGGGCGATTGCAACTGCCTTGACAGCATTGTAACAAGCATACACACACACACACACACACACACACACACACACACACACATTCAACAACAAGGACAAAGAACCGTTAAGACGATGAATTTACCTTGTGTGTGTGTGTGTGTGTGTGTGTGTGGGTGTATGTAACAGGAAGTGTGCAAAAGAGACAGATAAACAAGATAACATGCGCCAATTGTGTATGTATGTATGTATGTGTGTGTGTGTGTGTGTGTGGACAATCTTGTACAATCGAACGATGTGCTACCGGCCTTGAACGACCAACGATACTATATAACAATAATGAACAAATCATTATCAATAAATCGGCCACAAGCGAACGAACAAATAAACCACACAGCCGACACAATGAGAAAAAATCACTCACACAAAAACACACACAGCCACACATACATCAGATATGCGTTTTCACACCACAAAAAGTGACATGACAAGTATTAGAATGCCGCACATACACGCACACAAAATGCGCATCTTACAATATTACATCTTATCAACGTATCTCCTCCAAATGCCCACCAACTAGGCGAAAAATAGAGCGACACTCTAATTTAAGGGTTCTTAACCTAGGCGGTGTGAGACTAGCTCTTAAGGGATGCGAGAATCCCTGTAAAAAGTTAATAAAAATGTGATTCTGTCCATGCTACATATACGATATCGTATATGAATCGTATCGTATCTCGTATACTTCCCTAAAACAGTATATTCTTACAGGAGTTTCAAGCTGTATGAGTGAATATTGAATAATAATGAAAAAATTTCATCAAGTCCTTATGACAATGTCCTCGGTATGCCGCACAAATAGATGTTTTACGGCAGATGCAAACACATATATACATTTATACATTTATACACACACACACACACACACACAAACAGGCTGGCGCAAGACACGTGCTACTAATACCACTCCACTGGACTAGTAGCAGAGTGCGGTACTTTGCAAATATGAAGTGTCTTATACCTATAACAAACAGCTTTAATTTCGTCACAATATCCAGTCACTTCAAACTATTCCGATTTCTTGTTTGTTAGCTAGACTAGTCTTACCTGCAAACTGTTATTTTATTGTTTAGTTTTCGATTTTTTTTAAACAAATTTTCAATAGATTTTATCTGAAAAACTATAAAACGATGGTGCCAAATTGTTTATAACTCATGCCATTTTTTACACGTGATTTCGACAAATATAAATGTTTGCACGAAAAACCCGATGTGGATTGCAAATATATTGCTAAAATAACAAAAAATTATAATAATAATACTCACGCAGTTGATGAGGTAGTTGGCTGCGTAGCTCCAGAGCCACCGCCGGACTGTGGGGGGTTGAGGGGGCTGGAGGAATGGACAGCTGCTGTTGTTGTTGTTGAGCAGCTGCCACAGCGGCGGCTGCAGCTGCCGGACCGAACGGGGACAGCTGGTAGCGCCACAACAGGTCGGGAGAGAAGAGAGATGGTGGCAGCGAAAGGCGGTCATTGGTGGCGCCACCATTGGCCGCGCCCACCGCGCTGGTGGCGTGTAAGTTGAGTGGTGGCACTCTCATCTCTCTCTCTCTCTCACTCACACACTCTGTCTCTTAATCACTCACCTACAAACACACACACACACACACACACACACACACACACACACACACAATAGTCAACAGCTAGTGATACCATGTGGTAATGGTGTATTCAAATTGTCCACACACAAAAAACACATACCCCACTCGTGGTGTGATAATGAATCGCCCAACAGACCCATAACCGTCCGACCCACCATCAGCAACAACTTCTCTTACCCCCACCACAAACACAAACAAACAAACAACACAGACAGAATTGCAATACGGCTTGATACAGAACTCTCACACGGTACAAAATCTAGCGACAGGCTGTAATACATGTTATGCGCACTTGCAAGTCTGTGTGTGTGTGTGTGTGTGTGTGTGTGTGTGTGTCTGTGTGTGTGTGTGTGTGTGTGTGTGTGTGTGTGTGTGTACGCGCTCATCTGCAATGCCGGAAAATTGGCCACTCCACGCGGAGACGGAACACAAATCAAGGCCACACACACACAGACACACACAGACATACAAACACAGACAACAATACAACCTCCGCCGTGCAATGTGGCTGGTAGACAAAGAACGGTCCGCGGATGAAGATGAAGGCGGATCAAGAAGTAACGGATTGCAAGAAGGAAGTGCGCACAACAGCCGTTAATAGCGTGTTATTCGCAGAAGGATTGCAAAGACACTGGTGCAACAACGTACATACACACACACATTCACACACAGAACTTTGGATTATGAAGAGAGATCAGAGAGAGAATTGGGCTGCCGACGCTAGAAAATAGAAGACGCAGAGGCGATATTATAGCTGTTTTTAGGTATAATATAGGCATGAAAGTGATAGATAGAGACGATTGGATAGTATATAGTGAAAGAAACAACATGGAAAACGCTAAAACTCTAAAGGAAAACCAGAGCAGTTAGGGATATCAAGAAGTATAGTTTCCCCAATAGGACTGTAGATGCATGGAATAATCTTGATAGAAAAATCGTTCAATGTAGCAGTGTGAAAGAATTTGAACGTAGGTCAGATAAATGTTGGCTGGGAGACAGGACAGCTCAAGCTTAGCTCATCTCCTGTACTATACAATTCGATGAGTACACACACACACAAGCACATGCACACACACACACACACAGACCAATGTACACATACAAAAAGGAGTCCGTGGTGTAGTGGTAGCACGTCCGCCTCACAAGCGGAGGTACGTGGTTCGAAACCCGGCCGAGGAGAATGTATTTGGGCGTATTCTATAATCCACCCATCAGTAAATGATGGTACCAGATATCAGTCATGTGTTGTGTCTAGTGATGCAAAAAAAACGTTTTTTTTTGGTTGCGGTTTTTTTTGCAAAAAAAACATGTTTTTTTAGGGTTTTTTTGTTTTTTTAGAATTAGCCCCAATTGTCATCGGATGTTAGATTTTAGTACATAGAAATGAGTTCAATTGATGTTTTGTACATCTTTACGTGTCTTATTTCAAAGATAATTTGATAATAGTATAAAAAACAAGAATATTTATCAATAAATACCTCAGGAGACTGTTTGAAAGTGCATCCGGGTCCGGTGGTTTAGGTTTTTTTCATTGAGAAAACCCATGCTTTTAAAGATGGTTTTAATTATGTGGATATTTGAAATAATTTGTCAGCATAACAAAACAAATTCATTGAATAATCCTTTTTTTCTTCAAAAGAAACCATGTTTTTTATGAAAAAATGCAATGATGTTTTTCAAACTGGTTTTAAATTCGTTTTATGAATGTACAGGTCCAGAAAATGTTGGCAGCAGAACAAGACAAGCTAATTGGTTGGTCAAGTGTTTTTTTGACAAACGTTCATTTAAACTAACGCTTTTCATTTAACTAGCAAGTAGCCTGCTGGTACGTATAAGCGGCTGGTTAAACCACTCATTTTAAACTGTTCTTTTAAACCATGTTTTTTTTCAAAATATATTTTTTGGAAAAACTGTTTTCGTAGATGTAGAGATGGGGAAAAAAATTGGCGGCAGATCAAGGAAAGTTTAACCAAATAAACTGTTTTTTTATTAGTAACCTGTTTTTAAAACTGGTTTTATGGATGATGGTTTCTTTGATGTAGTTATTTGTGTTCAAATACTTTTTTGTACATCAAATATATTTCCTCAGTTGTTTTTTTCCTACACGAAAATTTTTCCCGTTTTTCTGGTCCGTTGCCACTGCGACCCGCTTTTATTCGTAGTCTCATTAGGGACACTAAGTTTGTGTGCATATTCGAAGTATTTGTGTAAATATTTGCAGTGTTTGTACTCTTATATTTGCAAATAATTGATCTGCTGAATGAAATGATGAAACTTATTATAACCAACGTAGTTAATTTCTGGCAGTAAAAAGTTAAGGTGTAAAAAATAAAATAAAATTATGCCACCTGTTTTTTTTAAACAGTTTCACATTTTAGCATAAGAAACGGTTCTCAAACCCTGCTTTCTTACACAATGATTAACTCAATAATTGAATGCAAAACTGTACTGTACATAGAAGTGCCGCACAGTACCGTGCAAACAATGATATTAGGCCTTTCAGACACATTATAACAATTATATTGTGCATATTTAATGATAATTCAATTTGATAGGGTCACTAATAGCATGAATAACCCATGTGTTGATGAAAATAATTCATTTAACATCCCAAATATATCATTTCCATAATTTGAATTCTTTGCATGACTCTTCAAAAAAAACCCAAAAAGAACGTGTTTTTTTGGTCGCGGTTTTTTTTGACAAAAAAAAACGGTTTTTTTTTTTAAAAAAAACGTCGGTTTTTTTAGGTCGCATCTCTAGTTGTGTCATGCATTCTGGGGAGGGGGCCCTTTCTAACAGGTCTTCTGTTCTTGTGGCGCCATAGCGTGGAGAGAGTTAGTTCTGCGGTGGTTCTGCACGGGACACACCTGTGTGTGTTCATAAGCTTCCACTTCTTTCCGTGTAGCAGCTGTCACTTGAGACCTTTAACCTTTAGCCTTTGCATGTCATAGAAAAATGCAAAGATTCGGCGATGTCGTGTCTGTGGTATAGATTGCGGTTCCTTATTGCACGTACACTTTGCAACACTTCCGCCTGTACCGTTCAGCAATTGACAGAAAGAGTGACAGAGACGAAAAGAAAGAGCACATGATAGCCAAAACATGAGCAAGCTAAACAAACAACACACACAAACAGCCAGGCATACCGTATAGTCTCCACAAGCTGTAGTGTACGCTTAAAACGTCCAGAACTAAACAGCTAAACATTTGTGAATGTCGTATGTTATGGAGGCGCCACTAAATCATCGTCTCGTTTTTAATATAAATCGTAAATCATATCGTAAATCGTAAATCAATCATCTGGAAAACCAATCACCATCTCACCAATCATCATTATCATCGTATTATGTGTGTATGTATTGCACAAATACAGTTTCGCCCTTCGTGAAAGTGTTCAGCCAACAAGTATTGGTATTAGCCACTCGCAGCCGCTGCTCAAAAACGAAAGCGAAACCAGAAACAGGAAGCAGTAAAAACGAGAAACCAAACTGGAAATCCTGAGAGCCATTATGACCCATATTGTGCGTGTGTGTGTGAGTGTGTGTGTGTGTTTGAGTGTGTGAAGACAGCAGCTTAGCAGATGTCACGTATAGCTAACGGCCCATCACTAGGCCATGACAACCACCATCACTAATTCCTCATCTCCGATGTTTCACTCACACACACACACACACACATCTATGCACATATTTCCTCTTTGGATGTGTGTCAATGAGTGTCTATGCCATAATAGACATGTGTATATACGTGTATATGAAGTGTATATGAAGATCAACGCGTTTGTTGTAACATGACCGATATAAACTAATGGGAATTATACGAAAATGCAAAATGAAACGCGCCCGAAAAGCGCACGTTTTGAAGGTCAACGATTTCAGGTCGTAGCCTGGGTGTGTTGGTCTCAGTGGCGACCCCAGGAAAGGAGGTTTGGAGGGGCTGAAGCTACCCACCAAAAAATGTAACAAACCCACCATAAACTCCTCCCTAAAAATTCTGACCATGAAAATTTCGAGTGTAGCTCCTTTCTCCTTTAGCCCCCCAGTGAAATAATACTGACACCGCCACTGGTTCGTTCATAACTATTATAATGACATACGCACACCCACATTCACACACGAATGCATGTGTTCGCTGCTGCATTTGACGACCAAGGCGTACACACACACAAACAGAAAAAACAGTAAACACCAGAAAAAATGGCGGATATTGCAAAGCATTGCATTGATATTGCAAACGTGCAATGCACTGTTTTTCAGCAGTAGAATCCGTTGGCAGAAATCCACGGGTCCATTGGTTAAAAACGTAAAAATTCAAATTTGTACATTCAGCCCAAACTGTTTGTCTTCGCAGTGTTCTTGCTAAAAAATCACTTAATCTAGAGAGATGCTAAATGATTGAACAGCCAGCCGAAATTACGGATCGATTGTGAAAATGTAGCGATATCTTGTTCCCTGATAACCACATATGTTAGATGTTAGATGATGTTAGATGTAGATAAACTCCGAATAGAGAACAAATAATGAATGTTTGCCAATCAAACGCTAGGTGAAGCTTGATGTGTGTATTTCTAACGCCAACCTTTAAGCAACATTGATGTAGGTTGACGCTAAATGTGTAAGGATTCCAGAACATTAGATTGAGAAAATTTGATTCAATGAATTTCTTCCAGTCGCTTGCCTCCTGCAAAGGCAGCACATTACATTAGAACGCTAAACCTAACCTAACCAAAAAACTATGAAAAATATAGAGACGTTTTTGTGCGTTTTTTATAAATTAGCGTTTTAATGTTCTTGAATTCTTACACATTCAGCCTAGACCTATTGATGTATGCTAGCATTGTATTCAAAATCACCACGTAGACGCTGGCATACAGGAAGAGCCGAGAGAAACGGAACACAACGTTGGCGACAGGAAGCTGACAAAGATGAATTCCTTCGTCCTCGTCGCTGAAGAGCCGTTGGGACACGGAGTTTGAATCTCGAGCGTGACACACACACAGACAGACACAAACGCAAGATGGCGGCCCCGGAAGCAGACACACATACAAACCCGCGGCAAGGAGTGGAGAGAAGAGCGGAAGATGCCTCAGCCCCCGGGGCTGACGGTGAAGCGGACGTGAGCGGAGGTAGAGGAATACACCGTCAACCACCACGGAGGAAGTGAAGCGTCCTCCGTACCTATCCCACCCTCCACCCTCCACACACACACACACAGACACACACAAGCACGCAGGGTCCTGATGGGTCGCAAACAGGCATGTAGCCAGACCAGGTAAGCGGTGGAGCTAAAAGTGGAATGGCCGAAGACAGCGATAAAGAATGCAGTTTTTTTCCACAGATCGCAAAACGCTAGACATAGAGTTGCAAACATCATTTCCTTGATAAGACCTTCAAAACCAAAACCAATTTCATGATGTTGTCTTCCATATCATGCGCCATGATTCAATTTGCTCTCCTTCAGCCATTTTCGACGGAAAGAGAAGAATGCGGTGAGATATTGTGTAAGATCAAAGTACCGGAGAATATGAAGACAATAGGTTCTACAAAAGAAGCCTATGGAGAAGGGAGGGATGCCCAGCGGGAAATTGAGGGTCGAACATGTCCAATGTGTGTGTGTTTTATTATCAATTCGTCTATTTTCGTTTCCAGTGCTTTCTTGACAGTAAATTTTGGCTGAAACAACTGAGTTTATTGGACTTCTCAGCGCTGTTGTTGTTATAGAAAATGAAAAGTTGGCTCTCTTCAAGAGGCGGGCGATCGGAGAAAAGTTACGGATGATTTTGATCATTGATGTGGAACGTTGCTGAAACCAGACTCCATCAACGATTCACTCTTGTCACAAAGACTTCCTGTTTCCATGATGTTTGGAATTTCCAATGGAATGCAATATACCCAGTGGATTTACCACGCACGACCGTCTCTTGAAGGTTGCACATGAAGTCATGGCGTGTTGCAACATGACTCACCGGCTTGCAATGCAATGTGCAACATGAGCAAGAGACGCAATAGCGCCGTATATACAGTGCAATAATTCAACAGCAATGACAGTTTATCAAAAACCAGTGGCAAATGGAATATGTCAATCGAAATGAAGGATAAATGATACTTAAAATATGTTTTGACATATTTTAAGTATGTTTTAACCATATTTTAAGTATCCATTGTATTAGCAAGCAGAGTAATTAAAATGTCCAATAGTGAACGATGATGCAATAATGAAGTATTTTTAAAAAAATCATCAATATCTAGTAATTTTTTATTCAAAACGCTAACTTTTTACTTGCGATGAAAATTTTGAAATGGCGAAAGATTGTTTTCTATCAAATCCGTTCGCTGTCGTAACGGTGGCAGGTCCACAGACTCCTTCGTTTGGGCCCCTCGTTTCTACCCGTCTGACACCGCCACTGCACGCACAGGTAACAGGCGCACAGGTTGAGAAAAACATCACATCACACTTGCACGCGCGCGCCAGGGAAAAGAGTGGATGAGACATCTAGAGAGAGAGAGAGAGAGAAAGAAAGAGTACAAGGAGCAGACACGCAAAAACTTTACCAGCGGAACTACATTGAACCGAGCGAATAATGAAAGACCTGAGAAATGTGTGTGTGTGTGTGTGTGTGTGTGTGTGTGTGTGTGTGTGTGTGTGCGTGACGGTTGGCCAAGAAACACGCCACATTCACTTCCGGTTTCACCGACACACAAACACAGACAGACACACACACACACACACACAGACAGACACAGACACAAAGTTGGTCGTTGCCTAGTTCCCGCGCCACCAACCGACTTGGGAAACGTGCACACAACAAATCACACACACACACAAACACACACACACACACACAAGCAGACACACACACACACACACACACACACACACACACACACACACACACAAGCAGACACACACATACATACACGGAAAATGTCGCACAGAGAGGATAGTGAAACAGACACAGATAATTCCGGGTTGTAAGTTGGCTGGTGACAAACAGTGACAGACAGACAGACAGACACAAATAGAGTGGATACATTAGCAAGCATAAAATACAGCTGAAAACAAAAGAATACACAAAAATACGGAAACATTCCAAATAACAGCCCAATTCGAAAGTCTGCCAAAAAAACTTAATTAAATGGTAAATGAGACTGTTTTTATGTTTATTTTTGGCTTGGTAATGCTTAGATTCTTATGATTAGTCTAATATTTTTCATTAAATGACCATAATTGAGTTCAACGGCGTAATCACTGAAAATTGATCACAAGGCGGGGTGCAATACACAGCTGAGCTCGTGCATAGAATACGAATTCAGGATGAATAAATAAAGATAATTCAATACACAGAGAAAAAATGATATTAGTTCTGGAAAAAGTCACAAATTGAAAGAGTTCGATTCAGACATACACAAATACGAGAAATTGACATGATTTTTTCTCCCAAAAAAAAAACTTGGATTCGTCTAGACTCACACACATTCTAACATGTACAGGCTACATAACTTGAAATATTGTTCAAACTTGTTTAGCATGAAAAGATGGCGTGTTGAATACATTCCTACGTTGGCCTGAAAATGGTTATTGAATTCTTTTTTCGCCGACATGAATTTTTTCCCTGGAAACAAGTCGCTTAGTAAAGTATACTTTAAACAAGCTCCTTTACTTCAAGCTTCAGGCTCAAGCTTCAGGTTCGGAGTTTTTACAAATATACCTAAACATGATGATGTAATCGCCTGAATTTTGACATTGCTGAACAAATATATGCATACGCGTACAAAAATGGCTTCGCTAAGATAGAAAGAAAACCTACAGCAGTGAATAATACATTTTAGCATATTAGCTCTCACCAGGGTTGATTAATTTCAAATACTTACCGCAATACTATCGAGAAAAAGGTGTTGAAACTGAAACAATCTTGTTTTCCTCAGTAATTTCTTCTACACTTCCTCGAATAAGCACTTCACCTCACGCACGCACACGCACACACACAAGACGCAGCCTAACTAAACGAAGTTCGCACGTGTACTGATGCGTCTGGCATTGTCGATGTGCTTGTGTAGCACGCGCGCACTCAGTTATGTCTTAACTGCGGGCTACACGACACGCACACGGCACGCGGATATAACCTAGCACCGCCTCTGACTGTAGACGTCGACTATCAGCGCCTCCTAGCGCGCGCATACACATACATACAGACAGACATACATACAGTCACGGAATGGGCCGGATGTCTGAACAGCCCCCCCTTGCTCCCCGCCCCCCTCCCCACCAACCGACGAGCAGACATTCGCAGCACTTCCGTTCAAGTCACGAACCAGAGGCGACTCCAGGCAGCAGCAACCGCGGAGCTAAATGTGAGGGATTATTACCAAGACATGCCACCCAATCGCAGATCATTTTCAATACTTATTGCACTACTGGTATACTCATAAATTATCATAAAATCTAGCGTATACACAGCCCGTATTATACACCACGTGTATGTGAGTGTGTGTGCGCTAATATAAGCTGCACACTTTATATCAATCTAAAAACGATGTGTATGCGTATGTGCGTGTACGTGTGTGTGTGTGTGTGTGTGTGTGTGTGTGTGTCTGTCCGTTGACGTCACTGGCATACGACGTGACCTTCTCAGAAGCGCTCACAACTCTCTCTCTCTCTCTCTCTTTGTGAGAGCGCCTTCGTACGCTCATCCTCTCTCTTTCTCACAGCATGCGTGTATGTCTCTGTGTGTGTGTGTGTGTGCGTGTGTGTGTGTCGCTATTGTCTTACATGTTCGACACAGGAAGTGAGTGCAGGTGGCAACTTCCACTCACACACACACACACACATACACATACACACATACATACACAGTCAAAGAGCGTGAGTACATTGAAGAATACGGCTATGGGGTCACGTGACCGGTGTCACAAGACGCTAACTGTGTCACGTGATGTTGGACACAATTCGTTTGACAAATATATTTGGTGATTTTCGGTTAGATGGATCGGTTAGATGACAGAAAGGAGCTTACAGCTTCTAATTTTCAAACTTTCCCCCATGGCGCCACTATTTTTCGTTTAGCTGGTCAGAATTTGAATAAAATTTTATATATGAAAAAACAACCAGGTGATGTATGAGTGCATATTCATTTGACACCAATTCACCAATAAAAATCAAGTAAAAACGACCGCAAATAATCGAACAGTACGGGTTTCGAACCCATGATACCAATAGACCAGTGTTGTCTATTATTTACCCATCATACGGTGCATTAAAAAGTATATTAAGTATACATTTAAGTAATTAGCATTTCTTCGGGCTTTTGTTTTATACTTTAGCTGTAATTTCCCTGGGATATAAGAGACTTTATCTCCACTCTTACATCCGGGCTACATTATGCATGATAATTGTTGTACGTTGTCGTACTGGCATACATGTGCAGTCTTTAGCAGCCCCTGTTATGTTGCTACATTATTATTATTATTATTATCATTAATTACAGGCAAATCCAGTAGCATGGGAAGAGTGCAAGCACTATTACCACCCTAAGGTGGCCCCATGTACCGGAAGCGCTCAAAAGATTCAGAGAGAAAGAGAGTTCGAAGAGAAAAAAGTCTAGAAAGAGAGTTGGAAAGAAAATAATAAATAAATAACAATAAATAATAAACCATCATCCGATAACAATCCATAATGTCACTCCGCCCACGTTCCTCAATAAATAATAACAATCAACAATAAATATGTGATTCATTAAAAAACAGCCATCAATAAATAAGAATAAATATTAATAAATAAGTAATAAATAACAATCAAGAACAATACATATGATTCAAATAAGAAACATCCAACAATAAATATAAATATGATTCAATAAGTAACAACAACACAAATAAATATGATTCAATAAACAATAACACCAATGAATATGATTCAATAAACAGCAACAACAATAAATATGATTCAATAAACAACAACAACAATAAATATGATTCAATAAACAGCAACAACAATAAATATGATTCAATAAACAACAACAACAATAAATATGACTCAATAAATATGAAATCAACAACAACAACAATACTCAACAACAATAAATATGATTCAATAAACAACAACAGCCAACACTGAGTAAAAGTATAATTTAATAAATAACAACAACCAATAATAAATAGTAATAAATAGAGAGTAAAATAGGAATAAATATAAATAAATAGAAAATAAATAACAATAAGCATGAATAAATAACAATAAATATGAATAAATATACAATTAATAAGACTCAACAGTCAATTCCGCTCTTTCAGTAGCATTTCATTTACTTTGGCCTTGAATTTGTTCAAATTGTTCTGCGAGAAAGCCTCCTCCTTCAACGTGTTCCAAGTAGACACAGTGGCCGGAAGAAAGCAACGTTGGAATTGTTTTGTACGACAACGTCTATCTATCTATTGTACCGTCAATCTATTGTACCAGCATAGGCGGATACGGAGGGGGGCTCAGAGGGTTGAAGCCCCCCACCAAAATGTTTCCATCATCTCGTCATAGCCAAGAGGTTCATTAAAATGCGTAAACAATTATCTTGATGTAGAATTAGTTGATATTAAGTATATTGTCGCAAAGACGTTGCATAGTGATGCATGTACATGGCTGATCGCCCCCAAAATTGCACTCTGGGTCCGCCGCTGTGCACCAGTACCATATCTACTACTACTACACACACACACGGATAAGTACTGTACTCGACTGGCAGGATTAATACGGCAACGTGTCACGTGACCGGTCTTCACTTCGGATCTACCACCGTTTTAGCCAACGAACCATTTTGGCCAAACACTCAGCGGACGAAATAAGATGCGATGAATATCGACATTGATTAAAATGGTACATATTGTGAGTGCATCTGACAGTGGCGTATCTAGTGACTGAAAGTTAAGCGAGAACTAACTTAACCTAACCCAACCCAACCTAACCTAACCAAACCTAACCAAACCTAGCCTAACCTAACCACAGCTAATCTAACGATTTGTTTGTGTTCAAAAATTTGAAAGCCACTGAACTATATACAACTGAGTGAATATTGGCCTAAATGGTCACTCGCTTAACTTTCAGTCACTAGATACGCCACTGTCAGATGCACTCACAACATGTGCCATTTTAGTCAATGTCGAGATTCATCGCATCGTATTTCGATCTCCGAGCGTTGGCCAAAACGGTAGTAACCCCGTCACTTCCCGTCTGCAATCGCATCTATAGGTCAGCTGACCAGCAGAGTTCTCACTTCATTACCAGATATATTTCTCTTTCCTGATGGACCTAGCTCAGAGGTTCCCAATCGTTGGGTCGTGACCCCTAGCGAGGTCGCAGGGTCACTTCAGGGGGGTCATGAGAGCAGCCTGAAAACACTTTGATAAATTTGCTAAATTTGCACACAACAATTCACGTTGTGAACACCTGATGTTTTTTTCTTTGTATTTTAAAAAAAATTCAATAACGATGGCATTAAAGTATTGAATGTGATAATAATTCAGTATAAAGGTGTATTTCTGACTTCTCTTATTATTACTGGGGGGCCATGGAGCCCTCCGTATATGTCCTGGAGATCGCCGAGCGAAAAAGGTTGGGAGCCCCTGACCTCGCCTTACTAACCTAACCAGATAAGACTGTGCACGCGCCTGGAAGAATGCAGTGGACGCGATCAGACAAGTCCTTGGTCATACCACGGCAAATGGATTGGCGCAGTGGCGTCTCCAACGGGGGAATTGGAAGGGCCGTAGCTCCCATCCCCCTCTGAAAAAAATCCTGACAATGAACGTTTAGAGTGTAGTTCCTCCTATTTCACCAAGCGCCCCACACTGTTTCCTTAGCCCCCCTTCCCCTACATCCTCGCACCGCCATTGCACTGACGTCACATGACGTAAACACATTTGACGTCTATCGTGTTAGGCGAACTGGTGAAGACTCACGTAGGTGTACGACTTTTACGTTGGAATTTTTCCGTGCGCATGTGTATTTCTCTGTATACATGAGCTAATGTGTTGCGGAGGCCTTCAGAATGCACTACTAATCGACATATAAAGTCAACCTTCAGCTGCGGTTTGTTTGTAAATCCGTGCTCTCATCCTAACAAGAGATCCTCTTCGAAAGATCCTCTTCTCGCGTGCAATGCTGCCGTGAAATCATGACCGCAACAGATTAGCGTAGAGGCGCCACTCGACCCAGCTTCGTTGCAGCTCTGCAACATCTTGTTCTCGTCCTGTTGCATATGCAAGGACGTTGACTGAGGAAGCTCTTTCTCCGACGCCAAACTTGTTTCCTTCGCTGCGGCTGTCGCGGTAAATGGACTGATTGATGTATGTGTGGATCCGGTGCAGGCCTTGCTAGCATCCATTCATCACAGTGTCAACCGCATTAATCTGTATCAAAACAGAAGACATTTGTTGTAAACATTGGTGATTTACAAGTATATAATATGAACAAGCATTTGCGCAATTATTTCGCGACTATTCGCAACTATTAATCCAAGCCAATCCCTCCTATTATTTATAGGAAAAAATATTCATGAATCCACAGCAAAATTCACGGCACACTCTAGCACAGTGGTTCTTAACCTGTGGGAAATTCCCCACTGGTGGGGAATGAAAGAGTTACCAAGTGGGAAGCTAAAGGTCGGACAGAACAGGACAACTATGTGTGTGTTTTTATCAATTCAAATTCGTTTATATTTGTTTCTAATGACCTCTTGACATTTACTTTTATGTAACAACTGAATTTATTGAATTTATCAGCGCTGTGTTGTGTGGAAAATGAAGAGATGGCTCATTAAGAAGTGTGAGGAATCAGAGAAAAAAGGTTGAGAACCACTGGTCTAGTTAAATATATTCCGTATTGCAGATGGCAAAACCGCAAATTCATATGACGTTGGCCTTATGGAAGATACTAAATTTAACTACAAAGAGGAGTGCCTGCACGCAATAAGCACGAACACATTTGTACACTTACGGCATTGTAGTCAGTGAAAACCAAGTGATTTTCAGTAGTGCGGCAATACAACATCAACCCATTAATGAAAATGAATGAAAATCCCTTCAGCTATTTCCTAGTTTCTCGTTACTTGTTCTTTCCTGTCTCCTAATCTCTTCCTCTTGCTATAACCCAGCATATCATCTCTGCTAATACTCTCGATAATCCTGCCAAGGTTAGTAGCGTCACGCGATATCTCTTCCTCTTCCCTTTCTCTTCCTCTCTCTCTCTGCTCTTCACTCTTCATCAGATTTCACTCCACTTCCTTTCCCAAACAAAAGGTGTGACTGCGCTCATGTCAGTACTGGAGCATCGAAGGTTCGGAAACGCTCAAATTACTAAATAATTCGACAATGTCATTTCGTCAAGTCTGTCAAGAAAATTATTTATAAATAACGATGTATTCAAAGCAAATAACTCATTTGGAAACCTTGCTTCTCCAACAACACAACAATATACAGATCGGCTTATAATAGTGGTTCTAAGCTGTGCGCCGTGGCGATACCGTAACCAATGAGGTTTATCCGAGGTGCGGTTAATGCTAGTTGGAATCGGAGGTGCTGGAGGGTGCGAGTCTGGTGCCAAAAAAGTGCGAGGATTCCTGTGAAAAATTAATGAAAATACATGTTTTACACATGTTTTATGTTTTTTTATAGAAGAAAGCATTCTTTTCCTGAAGGAACTTAAATCTGCATGGATGAATATTGAATAAATAAAAATCGTCGTTACGTCATGTGTATTTTTATCTCTTTAATAAAGCAACCAATAATTCAGTGGGTACGACAATTGAGTGCTGATTTGAA
Source organism: Sacculina carcini (assembly GCA_916048095.2). Lineage (NCBI taxonomy): Eukaryota > Metazoa > Arthropoda > Thecostraca > Sacculinidae > Sacculina > Sacculina carcini. The sequence goes on from OU696577.1 coordinate 8,506,891, forward strand.
AATTGTGAAAACACTTGAAAAATTTATATACAAAAATCAAAATGTCGTCAACTTTTCAACATAGCACAACTGGCATACCAGGTCCAGAAAACGCTCGTCCCTTTCAACGTACTTCGCCGAAAAAAGCATGACCGAAAATAGCCGGCGTTCGAGACAAACAGGAAACAGACATCCAAAACGGGCTGGGCATATTGACTATGTCTAATGATATACCGTAAATACCGCCTATTAAGCCCGCTAATATATTCTAAAATTCCACTCGATATACTACATAGTGGCTTTAATGGCCAGACATCTATTTCAGGATGCATAAATTCAGTCTGTCAAAGTTATATTTATCCAACAGACCAATCCTCATTACAGTATGAATTATATTAATATTGATAAAGTACAAATATGTGCAATAGTTTGATGTAAACGTAAATGACAGAAACATACACGTAACACATAAATGAAATAAAAGGACGCCATTTTCAGCATAATATATACATGTGGAACAAACAGAGCATTGGAAAAATACTACCGGAGAAAAGTTCACAATTTTTGGCTGGGTTTATTGGAGGACTGTACTATAGTGAAAACCTAGTATTTCAGGCCTGAAAACTGACTGACATGGACTTAATGGGCCGGATCTACGGTAGTCGTTAAAATCATCTGAAATACCGACATAACCTCAGGATCGGTTTGCGCTCCCAGCTGCATTTCGCACTTTATGTTTTCACCCACCTAAAAAGAAAAGGTTTTCGTCTAAAACCCAAGCGATACTAGCTTAACATAGCCGCGTGTATATGACCACGTGAATATACAATTGTAACGATAAAGTACTTACTTATTTACTACAGCAGTATATGTGTGTATGTGTGTTGGCTTGTTTTTCACAATGAGACGGATGTAAACTTGACGAATGACAAGTTCCGTCGCGATATGCAATTCTTACGACACGACGCACAAACACACACACAAACATACAGACAGACAGACAGACAGAGCGGAAAGATATACCGGAAGTGGGCCAACGACCCCGCGATTCTTGTCGTCTATTGTTGGCGCGTAATCGGAGGAAGTTTTACTGCTCCACTGTGTGTGTGTGTGTGTGTGTGTGTGTGTGTGTGTGTGTGTGTGTGTGTGTGTGTGTGTGTGTGTGTGTGTGTGTGTGTGTGTGTGTGTGTGTGTGTGTGTGTGTGTGTGTGTGTGTGTGTGTGTGTGTGTGTGTGTGTGTGTGTGTGTGTGTGTGTGTGTGTCAGTGTGGTACCCAACTGTCAACTGAAGCGAATTATTCAGTTTCAAAATCGCCCAAAGCAGCTCGTCTATTGTATACACAAGTATTCATAGCAAACTTTTGCGGTACATTAATAATTCCAGTGACAATTTTATGATTATTATTATTATTGTTAATTACAGGCAAATCGAGTAGCATGGGGGAAGAGTGCAAGTGCACTATTACCACCCTGCGGTGGCTCCATGTACCGGAAGCGACCAAAAGATGTAGATTGACTTATGCAAGCGGAAACAATCTATCTAATCTGTTGTATGGCCTACGCTTCCGATAACTCCGGGTGAAATAAACACCGTTCAGCACAAACGCCAATCGAAAATAATATATCACGTTGACAAAACGAAGACTAAACAAAAAATAAAAATATTGTAAATAAAAAATAGAGAATTTTTATATATTTACAATATATATATTTTGTAAATATATGAAAACAATTACAAATGTAAAACACATAGCAGACAAAGAAGTCCAGAGATCAAGAAGAAACAAAGAGGAAAGCGAGAGAAGTTACACCACAAATTACGCCACAGGGCGCGCTGTTCACATCCCATTGCAGATGCGCTCCATAGCGTAATTGTCCCGAGCACCTCGAGGCCATTATCACTGGATGTTGACCGCTCAGATCATCAGCATATGCATGTGTGTGTGTGTGTGTGTGAGTGTTTGTGGGCAGCAGACAGATAGGTCTGCGAGCCTCAACTGAACCCGGCCCGAGGCGGCAAGACTAGCTGTAATCACCATGACCAGCGCAAGCAGCACGGAGGTGAGTGTCCTGCCGAGAACAAGAGCAAACTCCCACACACTCTCTCACAAACCGCAGCCACACACACACACACACACACGAATGTAGAAGGAAAGAGTGAAGAGAGCGAGATGAGAAAGGAGGCAATCAGAGCGAAGTCGTTGCCATCATTCACTGTTCTCTTGACTCTGTCTTTTTTTGCAAGTGCCCTCACTTCCTGTCGTATCTCGTTCACTTTGTGAACTGTTGCCTTGTGAGAGCGTGATTCTAGTACGCCACAGTGTCATGTCATGGCACGACGACCCCGTCTCAATGATGCGTGAAGCTAGCATCCATCAAACATCACTTCAACGCAAAATATCGCATGACTGGTGCAATAGTGCAACACCAGAGGATGTCATTGCTAAACCATGGGAAAATGTTTCCGACAGGGTTCGAGTATAACTTTTCCATTACTATACAATAGGAAGGCCGCCCATTCCATAATACATTATAGGAAAATTAAATTCACCCTTTCCAGAGTCCGTCTCTACCTTCGAAATCTCTTAAACCTTCTCGAAACCACTTTAACCTTCTCGAAACCTCTTTAACCATCTCGAAACCTCTTTAACCTTCTCGAAACCTCTTTAACCTTCTCGAAACCTCTTTAACCTTCTCGAAACCTCTTTAACCTTCTCGAAACCTCTTTAACCTTCGAATCTTCATCTGCATCTCCGAACCTTTCTCCGAATCTCTATCAACCTTTCAGCCTTTGAAATCGGCAGTTCTGGTAGAACCTTTATGGATCAAATCATGTTTAATCTAACAAAATTTCATTCCTCGAAGCCATATCGTGTCATTAATTCAAGATGGACACAAGACACCGCATGAATTTGCAAGGTTACATAGAGTTGAACAAATGTACAAGGTCGTATAGGGGAACACAACGAACGAAAATGATCCAACTCATCCAAATCACATAAACACGGTTGATACACACTCGATACTCAATTGAGGATAGCAATTCAATCGATACTCAATTGATAAAGGAAAAATAACAGAAAATAACTTGCATATTGCATGACACTGCGTGATATAGACATAAATTCCAAGGCAAGGTATAATAATGCATGTATACGCGGTGCGTGTGTACCCAGTACAAATTTTGTGTCTCCTACACACGCCACTACCGACTACAAATGTACATGAATAAATACCAATATATACACAGCATTTCCCATTGGAATATTCCAAGGCTCTTGCGCTCAACGTGTGTTGTGTATGTACAGGTGTGTTGAACAGTAATTTGCAGCCAAGAACACGTGCACACACACACACACACACACAGACAGACACACGGACACACAGACAAGCAAACAGGCTGTAATTGCGCGCGCGGGTCGTGTAACGGACGACCCCGGAAATGGACACAAGACCTGTCTGAGATGTTTGTGAGACACAAGTGGTGGTGTCGTGTCAGTGGTGTCGTGTCAGTGATGTTGTGTCAGTGGTGTCGTGTCAGTGATGTCGTGTCAGTGATGTCGTGTCAGTGGTGTCGTGTCAGTGGTGTCATGTCAGTGATGTCGTGTCAGTGATGTCGTGTAAGTGGTGTCGTGTCAGTGGTGTCGTGTCAATGGTGTCGTGTCAGTGGTGTCGTGTCAGTGGTGTCGTGTCAGTGGTGTTGTATCAGTGGTGTCATGTCAGTGGTGTCGTGTCAGTGGTGTCGTGTCAGTGATGTCGTGTCAGTGGTGTTGTGTCAGTGGTGGTGTGTCAGTGATGTCGTGTCAGTGGTGTTGTGTCAGTGGTGTCGTGTAAGTGGTGGCGGGCGTTTATACGTCCGGGTCCCGCAGGTCTCTTCAGTTCCGTCATCTCGTCCGCCTGTGTGTGTGTGTGTGTGTGTGTGTGTGTGTGTGTTTATGTGTGTGTGTTTTGTCAGGAACCGTTGGCTAACCCACACACACACACACACACACACATAGCACACTGATATGACAGAGAGTGTGCAGGAAGAAGACAGCGTTAGGGAGATATAACAGAGCAGTGTTGTGGTGTGTGGTTATCATACGACCCGGTACTGCGACTAAAGAACGTCATATGGTCACCCCACAACACACACACACACACACACACACACACACACACAAGCACACACACATAAAGATGTACAAATACCACACATAAGAAAATGTTTCCATGAAATAACTCGAATACACGCAGATACTGCTAAAAATGCCACATTATACAGTTTTATGGAGAAGCATAAAATTAGCGCTTAGAAAAACCATTTCACCAAGTAATTTCAATACAAAGAATATATAAATATAAAATTTGAACTCTCTTTCTCTCTACAACCTTTGGTAATAGTGCACTTGCACTCTTCCCCCATGCTACTCGATTTGCCTGTAATTAATAATAATAATAATGATAAAAGCACAAAACTACACAAAATTTCCATTACCACATTAGTCTAGTGAAATAAGTGAGACAGTCCATTGAACTACACAATACATGCATTATTAGCCGCATATTTAACAAACATTTCAGCTTAACAAACCACACTTAACACAACTACAAACCTGATCAAGTTCCACCTACGTGTCTGTATGTCTGTCTGTCTGTCTATCTATCTATCTATCTATCAATCTATCTGTCTGTCTGTCCATCTGTCTATCTACCTATATATCTACCTATCTATCTATCTACCTATATATCTATCTATCCTATATACCTATCTATCTATCTATCCATCTACCTATATATCTACCTATCTATCTATCTATTTATCTATCTATCTGTCCATCCTTCTGTCTGTATATATTTCTGTCTATCTATTGGTCTATCTGTCCATCTGTCCGTCCGTCTGTCTATCTGTATGTGTGTCTGTTTGTGTATGTTACAGTGACTGGTGTTGATGCGCCAGTCATTTCCGTGTTGCGCGCGCGAATTCTCAACGTCTGCCGGGAAGTAACAACTCCCCCACGCCCCCCCGACACAACCCCCCCACCTCCTAATCGCGCTCAAGTCGCCCCCGTACGACCTTCGCATACACACCAACCACTGCCTGTGTGTATGTATGTGCGTGTGTGTGTGTATGTACACTTCCTGGCCAGAAATGTCGCTGGTTTCCTGGATACGAATGACTGTTTATCACCGAAGTGTATGTGTGTGTGTGCGTGTATGTAAAGAAAGCAAAATTTCCCCAGAGGGAGGGAGAGAGGGCATGCTAATTTGTGAGAAGCATACTTTGCATCATCTTAAAACGGAAACAGAAAAATCAACTGTCAGAACAAAAACAGGCTGTGTGTGTGTGTGTGTGTTTGTTTGTTTTGTTTGTTTGTTTGTTTAGATGTATTGTCACACATACATATCAAGCACACACATGTGAAAACAATTCGTATAGCACAGTGACAAAGTCCTATAAGCCGAAGCTTCTTTTAGGACTTGTTTAAATCAAATATAGTGAGGAACTAAATTAATATAATACAATCACAAGGCAATAAAATCGAATAACAATCAAACATATATCATACAACACAAAACAATTGGCAAACGACAATTTGAAAACAATTCGCAATTGTTTGTGTGTGTGTGTGTGTGTGTGTGTGTTTTGTGTGTGTGTGTGTGTGTGTGTGTGTGTGTGTGTGTGTGTGTGTGTGTGTGTGTGTGTGTGTGTGTGTGTGTGTGTGTGATTCACATGGTAAAGCATAATTTCTTGGAAAAAGTCGTGTCTTCAATCTTGTATTATTTGTATGTCGTTATTGGTTGTTTAAAAGAGGCATAATGGCTCCAATGCCTTGTAATCAACGAACAAAAAACAGCGTTGATGTTTTCATACACGTAAACGTTATAACTATAGCATACGTTGATTAAATAGACTGTCTGTAACATTTCCAAATATATCGAAAAAATTAGGATATTTTCCAGTTTAAGCTCAGTTGTGAATAGCTTAGTAACACATTAATCAACTTATTGCCAAGGTGGCATTTTGATGCAAATGCAACTCATTCATTGTAGACTCTATTCATATTGAAAAGTCCAAAAATCAATCTTTTCTGGATCTGAGGTAAGCATTGAAGGCGGTTTTTTGCAACTTTTTGTTTTTAGCGCAACTTTACGCATTTTTTGCATTTTTGAGAAAAATTCCTTATAACATTATTAACAAGAATATTTTAAAGATAATTTTAATATTCTAAAATGAATTTCCAAGGAAATTGTATGTTAGTATTATATTTTTAGTTTTATGTTAGTATCATGACTGGAGTTGGGAATTTTATGGTATAATTTTCGGCGTTCTATGTTTTTATCATGTGACGAAAAATGCCAAAATATATTGTGGAAATCAGCAAAATATGTTATTCAATATTAATAACAAATGTGAATTATGGACTGTTTCGTAGATTCTTTGCATTATAAGCATGTATTTAGTGACATTCCATTGGGGAATCACTCTTAGGGAAGCGAAATTTACGTAGTGCATGAAAAGAGTTTTAACTTGATTTGGGCCTTTCCGATAAGGTAGGGGTACAGTGGCGGCGCCAGGATTTTCGGGTGAGGGGCTAAGGAAAATGATGCGAAGATTTGACGAAACACCAGGAACTACGTACAATCGAAAAGTTAATGATCAGGATGATTGTGGAGGATCATAGGATCGAGGCGCAATAATCCTATGATTCGGTTCTGCATGTATATGTTGCATTTGATGTTTTTCCAGTGAGCAGCCGACTTATTGTGTCAATTGAGCTGTGCGACTTGTGACCAGCGGACACGCAATGCAACGCAAAACATGCAAACATTTCTCACTTGCAGCGCAAAACATTCTCCTCCAGTGAGACATGTTTTTCTAGAAAAATTCCACTTCACATTGAATTCCTTCAATTCCTTTGAGCGTGACAATACAGACGCCATTTGTGTTGGATAATTTCCGAAAATGTAAATATGCATAACATGTATGTATGAGCCAACCTTCCCAAAAAACCAATGCCACAATGCAGCTAGCTTGAATCGATTTGATCTGCATAGCGAGTTATTGCAATTCCTCTGAAACCCGTTGCCACGGACTTAAGAAGCTATCAGGAACGTTGCTACATTTTCATTGTTAATGTTGATGGCGTTAATATTACACCTATATACAGTGTTCGAGTGTATCATACCATACTAAATCCGTGATATGTGTAATTATAATTATTAACAGAATAGATTAATTCCAAGCGCAACAAATATAATTCTATATTTGGACAATATTTCTCAGTGAAAATGGCATTTTTAGTATTTTTTGCGCTAAAAAGTGGCACTTTATGTGAAAAATATTTTGCATGTAATCACATCAAATTCCCAACTCTAATTATGACACATTGACACACACACACTGACACACACTGACAAACACACACACACACACACACACACACATAGTTGTCCAGTTCTGCTAGTTAGTTCTGTTAGTTGTCCAAATGCTGCCAAGTGGGAAATTAAAGGTTGGACAGAACTGGACAACTATGTGTGTGTGTGTGTGTGTGTGTGTGTGTTTGTCAGTGTGTGTCAGTGTGTGTGTG
>OU696577.1:8516939-8519439 GCA_916048095.2 Sacculina carcini
ACATGAATAATACAATAACATTAGAATAAAACACATCATAGCGCATATGGGTGCTTAATGGCGAGCAGTGACGTGTCATAACATATGCACTGGTAATGCTTTTTAGCCCTATCTTGCGTCGTTATACATATATTTTTAGCCCTACACACACACATACACACACACCGTGTACCGTGATGCATATATATATGTGCAAGTATATGCGATTGTGTATTTATATGAAACTCTGTAAATGTGTCTGTATGAATGTACATGCGTGCGAGTGTGCATACAAGCCTGCGTGTATGCCGTGTATTCATCCTGCGTGTGATCTATATTGGATTGTTGTCGACTATAAAAATACATCAGAATGAATGTGGCGCTAGCTAGCAAATAGTAGTAGTCTTGCTTATTGTTTAAGTATCAGTGGGAAAAGAAGCGTGAGCTTGTCGGACTATTGTCACATGAGCTTTTATCTCGTGTACACGTACTCGTGTACATGTACTATTGACTGAACTGCTTGTATGAGTGACGAATACACTTACTTACTTACTCACACACACACACGTATTTATGTTCAATGCGATAGATCAGTGGTTCTCAAACTTGTTTTCAAATCAATAGTCACTTTTCGCACGCCACTACATTCTTGATGGCTATATTTTTTAAAGATTAAATATACAAACGATGTAATAATTAAGCCTGTTTTCTATTCAATATTCATTCGTCCAATTTATAGCTCCTTTAAGCAAAGAATATTTTCCCAATGAGAAATATGAAACATAGGTCAAACATATGCTTCATATGTGTATATGTGTATGTATATATGTGTGTGTATTCATGTGTGTCTGTGTGAGTGTGTGTGTGTGTATGTGTCTGTGTATGTGTGTATCTGAGTGTGTGAATGCATGTGTGTATGTATATATGTGCGTATGTGTGAGTGTGTGTACGTGTGTGTGTATGTGTGAGTGTGTGTATGTGTGAGTGTGTATGTGTGTGTATGTGAATGCATGTGTGTCTGTGTGAGTGTGTGAGTGTATGTGTGTGTGTCAGCGTGTGTGTGTGTCAATGTGTGTACGTGTGTGTGTATCAGCATGTACAGTCATGCTTATATGCCAGTCAGCGTAAAATAAATGTATGTGTAAGTTTGTGTATGTGTTTGTGTATGTGTAAGTTTGTGTGTGTGTGTGTGAGTGTGTTTGTTTGGGTGTGTGTGTGAGTATTACAGCAGAGTTTACCTATTACAGCAGAGTTTCCAGTGAGGAGTCGAGCTGGATTCCAGTGTTAACACACCGCCTTCACATTCAACACAGCCACTCACTCCGCAAGCATTCACCGCATGCTGACAACTGGGGTGTAGACAGCGCCCACACGCGCCGCCACGACCCATCTCACTGTGTAGCAATCACCCATTACCCCACCCGACCCCACACACACACACACATATATATTTGAAAATAGTTATTATAAGTACATGAATACATGGTTATTACAAGTACATAAGTACTATATTACCACCCTGTGCGGTGCCCCCCCATGTACCAAAAGCGCCCAAAAACTATAGTTTGATAAAAACGAGCTTAGTTAATATGTGAGCCCCAGCACAATTCAAGAGAACCCGTAAAAACTAAGCTAGAAAAAGTATAGAAAAGCGACCACGTAAACACACAAGTCAAATCATTCACAAAGGAATTGAAACACACACACACACACACAAACACACACACACACACACACAAACACACACACACACACATATATATATATATATTACATTAAAACCCACACTCACAAATTCACAGTCATAAATAAAGTATTTAGAGTTGAACCGAAAAAAAACACACACACACATAAATGAATATGTAAAAAGGCGAGTTTGAGTATTTTCGAGTGAAGAACACTATTTTATCAAAACATTTGTTATTTGTCACGAACTGGACCCGTAAATTCTCAATAAGAATACAATACTGATACTCCACTAGACCGGTGGTTCTTAACCTGTGGTGAATTCCCCTGTCTGGTGGGGAATGGAAGAGTTGCCAAGTGGGAAGCTAAAGGTCGGACAGAACAGGACAACTATGTGTGTGTTTTTATCAATTCAAATTCGTTTAATTTTGTTTCTAATGACCTCTCGACATTTGCTTTGATGTAACAACTGAATCTATTAAATTTATCAGCGCTGTGTTGTGTGGAAAATGAAGAGATGGCTCATTAAGAAGTGGAGAATCTGTGAAAAAAGGGTGAGGACCACAGCTCTAGACTGCCTATTCCATGTTTTCTTCGTGTAAACTTTTCTAGACAATCTAGAAAACATTTGGCAAGCGTTATCCATTTATTTCTAAGTTTTTTTTTCTTCAGAAAATAATCCACTATATATGTGGAAATGTGATCGATGTTGAGCAATATGAGGTCCGCTGTAGAAATAGAACATTGGTTGCTACAGCTATGAAAATATTGTTATTGCAAATCAACTTCACTACGTCTGCAACAAGCGCGTGGTCATTGTTGCCAAATTTCATGA
>OU696577.1:8524439-8569439 GCA_916048095.2 Sacculina carcini
ACAAAAACTTGTTTTAAGAGTAAACTCAAAAAATATTGCGATGGATTCAGATTTCACAAATGTAATATTTACCCAACTGCTGTACTGTTTGTGTACTGTTTGTGTACTGTTGCTGTACTGTACGTTTTGTCGAAGATCGTGTCGCTGTACTGTTATTTTTGTCGAATATTTGTTAAATATTGTGATTGTTCTTTGTGTATATATTATTGCAAATATCATGTGTCGTATAACAATGTGATATTATACATGTTCGTTCAACAGCCGCGGCTCAACGAACATTGCCACTGTTTATTGTTTATGTTGTTACTGTGTGTGTGTGTGTGATTATTCCGTGGCAATACATTATAAATTACAAATTACACACACACAGAATATAAGAAAGAAATATATAGTTCCAAGCACTAGTCATGATATAATTATCAATTAATTCATATATACATCGGAAAAATATATATAAATATTAAATATATCTGTCGTAGATTAAAATCACGTGACAAAAGCAATATTGAAATAGAACAAGATCACGTGACAGGAGCGAGATTTACGCTTTAAAATCACGTGACAAAAGCAATACCTACAGCACACAATCACGTGACTCACCAATGAAATGCCGAGTCACGTAGTCGTACAGTCTCCAGCTATCTGTGTCCAGTTGGGCCCGCGAGGCCGCCCTGGTGGGGGTAATGGGCGGATGATCACCCACATCTACCCCCCCGGCCGGCCGTCGCACCCCATCACCCAACAACTGCTCAATCTCCGTCGCCCACACGCCGTCACAACTGTGCTTCAATTGGCGCAGAGTGCCGCTATCACAAAACACAAAACACACACACACACATGCAAAAACATGCAAACACATACACAAACATATACGCATTAAATTACTGTCTGTCTGTCCGTATGTCTGTGTGCTCTGTGTGTCTGAATAGATGTGCATGTGTGTGTGTGTGTGTGTGTGTGTGTGTGTGTGTGTGTGTGTGTGTGTGTCTGTCTCTGTATATATATGTGTGTGTGTGTGTCGAATTTATGTGTGTGTGTGTGTGTGTGTGTGTGTGTGTGTGTGTGTGTGTGTGTGTGTGTGTGTGAGTGTGTGTGTGTGTGTGTGTGTGTCTGTCTGTCTGTGCGTGTATGTCTATGAGTGTGTGTGTGTCTGTATGTGTGTGTGCGTATGCCTGTCTGTATATGTGTGTGTGTCGAATTTATGTGAGTGTGTGTGTGTGTGTATATGTGAGTGTGTGTGTGTGTGTGCCTCGGTGTGTATGTCTGTATATACGTTTGTATAAGTGTGTGTGTGTGTATCTGTCTGTCTGTGCGTGTATGTCTATGAATGTGTGTGTCTGTCTCTGTATCTATGTGTGTATGTGTGTGTGTGTGTGTCGGTGTCTGACGTGATATCGAAATTGGCCGAATACTGAGTGGTTTCCGTGCGAGGATAGCTGATGTATCCCTGTATGTAGAGTCGTTCAGCTAGCGACATGGCGTATTGTGGAGACATGCCCAGAGCGGCCGACCCTACACGCATCAAATGTACTGTGTTGAGTGCATTAGGACGACGCTTGCGCCTCTCACCGCTCTCCACTCTGTCCACTCTGCAACGAACACACACACACACACACACACACATACACACCTGGTCGCTATCACCTAGGCGCGACTAGAGTCATTGGTATTTAAATATTCGCCAATATTTCTGTACAATTGTTTATATTTGTTGTGTGTTATTATGTGTGTTGTGATTTTATGAGTTGTCTCAAGATGGAGTCAGCAAACTCCGTAACGTTACAGAATATAGAGAACGCTTTTGAAGTGTTTGAGTCAAAGCGACCAGAAACTGGCAAGAGATTTAGAATTCACCAGGAGAAAGATTGCAAAATGCGAAATTGCAATTGAATTTAATCTCGTTTGTAAGCGCGAAAAAATATATCGAATCCTCCTCAAATAAATATATACATACACACACACACACACACACACATGTATACATAAAGACACACACACACACACACACAAACATATACACACATGTGCATATAAGGGTTTCGAAGTCAACACACAAACACACACGCATATAGACATACTTCAGTATGTTAAAAAGAGCATGTTTTCCATAGAAAAGTGGATGAAGAAAGTGTTATACTTGTGTGATTAGGGTATTAATTTTTGCCTGATAAAAATGTTAAATCACAACATAAAATACGAGAAAATATACACACAAAAACTTCATAATTAAATTTCATCATAACTTGATAAATTCATTTGATTTGTTAAGTTTTTCATCGTTTGTTTCTATTGTTTTTTTACTGAATAAAAAATTAAAATTATTCATCTTTATACCAACATTTTGCAGCGCCTAAATGACACACTACAATTTGAAAAAATAGGTCAAGTTTGGAGGAATGCTGTGTTATTTATACAAGGGGAAAAATCCAATCTAAACGTACGCCCTTAGAGCCAGTCTCATGCTCTATCCTAGGGTGGTCTTACTTTTGAAATTCGTTAAACATTTTTGGAGAAGATCTCCCATAAAGTGCTGGTTTCCGCATGGGGAAAACTAGGGAGTTACCGCTGCTACACGGGAAGAAGTCGAAGCTTATGAACACACACAGGTGTGTCCCGTGCAGCTCGCTGCCACCGCAGAACCAACCCTCTCCACGCTATGACGCCACAAGAACGGAAGACGTATTAGAGAGGGCCACCTCCCCAGAATGCATGACACAACACATGACTGATATCTGGTACCATCATTTACTGCTGGGTGGACAGGGGCTGTTGGAATATATGATAATTCGCCCAATGAAATTCCCCTCCGCCGCCGGGATTCGAACCACAGACCTCCCGCTTGTGAAGCGAATGTGCTAAACACTACACCACGAAGTCTAGCGAAGGTTAATAATCATAAATGGCATATAACTAAGCCTTGTTATACTGAAAAATTAACAACATCCAACGCTTGAAAGTTGCCAGAATAATCCACGTGACTGTTTCACGCACGATACCTGGCAAAATCGGCGGCGCTGGTGCGCTGAAGAAACATCAGCGCCACTTCTTTGTCGAAACAGCGCCGCCGGCTCCATTGCAGCTGAACAGAAACGCCAGTGGCTGTTTGACAACTTACCTGTCGTACAAATACACACACAACAATCAGTAGCAGAGCCAATATGTGCAATTGTGCGATGAAAAACGTAAATTAGCATGTAAATAATCGAAAATGATGCATCTTTTCAACATAATGTACATGTGGAACAAAACAGACCATTGGAAAAATACTACCGGAGAAGAGTTCAAATTTTGGCTGGGCTTATTGGAGGACGGTACTATAGTAACCACCTAGTACTTCAGGAATGAAAAGTGGCATGGACTTAATATGGCCAGGTTCTACGGCAATCATAAAGCATGCCCCAGCGGTTGATAACAAGTTGCCCGCTGTGTCAGAGTTGGATGAAAATAGGAGTATTACACGAGGAGTTATTGGAAAACCACGCTTGCCCGTGCGTGCGAGTCTGTTAATCCGCCCAGGGTTCTGACACAAGAAACAGACACAAAAACGTACACACACACACATATATACAGATACAGACACACACTACAACCAACACACATAAAGACGTACACACACACACACACACATACAGACACAGACACACACTACAACCAACACACATAAAGACGTACACACACATACAGACACACACACACACACACGTACAGATACACATACACACACACACACACACACGTACAGATACACATACACACACACAAAATGACGTACACACACATACAAACACACACACACAAAGACGTACACACACACAAACACACACACACAGAGAAAGAGACACACACACACGCACAAACAATGACAGAGACACACACAGACATACACACAGAGACACACACACATAGACAGACATACACACATACATAGACAGACACACACAAACAAACACATGCACACATACATAGACAAACACACACACACATAAACAGACATACACACATACATAGACACACACACACACACACACATAGACAGACATACATACACATAGACAGACACACACACATACATAGACAGACACAAAGACAGACACAAAGACAGACACATACACACACACACACATACTGTCAGTTTCCAGAACGGTTCCGGCTTGAACGATTGAATACGATCATGACGCTCCACACAGAAGCCCAGCGTGGGAGTTTGACACGGGCCGTACGATATCAGAGTGGAGTCCAGGTCGCCATATTTGTCCTAGTACACACACACACATACACACACACACACACGAGCATACAGACAAACACATTCGCATATATGCGTGCATTTGTTTGTATACAAAACCCATATATACACACATGCGCGCATAAAAGCACGCATAACTCCTAGAAATTGATGAAGTCATAGCATCGTTGCATTGTTGAATGTATTCCTGCTGTTCATAACTACATACAAACACACACACACACACACACATACACACAAGCACAGCATACATGCATTACATTAAGACATTTATATCGCGCTTTTCACTCGAATGTCTCAAAAGCGCTCAAAGACGTACACACACACATACACACAGACTCACACAGAGACACACACGCGCACACACACAGACACATAGACACAGACATACACACACACACACACAGAGACACAAACACACATATATACACACACACAGACACACACACAGAGAGACACACACATACATACAGACACACACACACACACACATACACACATACACACACAAGCACAGCATACATCCACACATATACATACAGACACACACATATAATTACACAGCAATACAATCATGAAAATAGCCACACTCAAACACGTATATGTTCATACAAATATGTCCTACACACACGCGCACGCATACAAACCAACACAGGTATACCGTATACACCACGGCGAAAAACAGGACGTACTCAGTCTTAATGTATCGTGTATATCTTAGTGAGTACTAGATATAATACTAGTATAAGCCAACTAAAATGTATCGTGTATACCGCTGTGTGTACTTCGGATACAAGAGAGTACACTCCGGATATAAGCAACCCGGATATAAGCGAGTTCCGGCTTTAATCCGTAAGAGTATTTCTTCGGACCCGTCTTCTATACTTCTTTTCTTCTTCTATACTTGTAATTACCCCGGATATAAGAGAGATACTGTTTCTCCACTGCCGACAACTCTCTATTTAGCAGAATCTATTTATTATGTAGAATCTATTTAGCAGAATGTATCGCGTATACCGCGATGAGTACCTGAAAGTACTTGGTTTGGAATCGAGTACCTGGAAGTAATTGGTTTGGAATCGAGTACCTAAAATTACTTGTTTTGGACTCGAGTACCTGAGAGTCCTTGGTTTGGAATCGAGTACCTGAAAGTACTTGGTTTGGAATCGAGTACCTGAAAGTACTTGGTTTGGAATCGAGTAAAACAGCAGCCGATTCTGAGATCCAGTTCCTGGCGGGCATCCACGCTACGTGACTCGTCAACGTTTGGCAACACTAGCTGACTCATGGCGGCGCGAATGTCTCGATCGGTAATGGCCGAAAATTTGGCGCGAAACACCGTCTGGCAACACGTTCGTAGAAAACAAAACAAACAACACACGAATGATGTCAGATTGCAAACCAACTGATGTAGCTGGCCAATTTACGCAATGCAGACGGTGAAAATTCGCAGGATATGGACCCGTTAGCGGCAGTTTCATTTTTAGGCCTAATTCTCATACTCTCTCTTTGCCGTCCTAATCCGGCAGGCAGCATAGGCGCACACAAGTTTAACTAGTGCTGGAGCTAAAATTTGAAATTCGAGACAAAATCCTACAGAGGGCGCTGAAACTTGGCGTTGCATTGGCATGTATTATAAGAAACGACACTCAAGTCAGAATGCAAGACATGGCAATGATAAAATTTCAATAAATATGAACATGCTGGTCTTGTCACCTAACCTAACCTAGCCAACCTAGCCTAACCTAACCAAACCTAAGCAACCCACCTAACCTAACCTTACCAAACCTAACCTACTTTAATCGCGAGGAACGGCTTATTATCACAGGCTCTGCTTAGAGCATTTCAGGCGCTCTCGTTTTATGTCTCAAACGGCCAGTTTCAGAGCCCTCTAGCGGATTGTCTCAAACGGACTTTATTAGCTCCGGTATGGTCTTGGCGCGCCTATGGCACGGGTCGGATTATGTAGAGGTTGAGAGCGGCCGTGAAGTCTGTCTCAAAGTGTCACGGCAGCAAAGTGGGTAGTCTCCAAATTGGCATTGCAAACAGACACACACTGTTCTACAATGGTGCATTGCACATCATACTGACACACACACACACACATACATATGTTTGTGTGTACGTATGAAGTATCTGCTCCTAATTAAGGTTTCAGGTCCGCAACACATTACAAAATATATTGCGGAGCCTATGAAACCACTGAATTATGAGCAGATACTCCAAAAAATTCACTTGCCAACGCTAGAAGAAAGAAGAAGAAGAGAAGATGACATAATGATATACAAATGTTTAAGGAGAAAAGACACAATCCAACATGAGCGAATGTTTAAAATATCAAAATCTACCAGGAGACATTGACCAAAAAACTACTGCAAAAAAAACAATAAAACGGGATCTGAAAGAAAAATATAGTTTTCCATATAGAGCTATAACACATTGGAATAAGTTACCGGCCAATATCACAAACAAAAATACCATCAAAGGATTTAAGGATTCATATTTGATCAATGGAAGGCGAGACAGACGAACTGACTCAGTCTTGCCCGTACTACAATTCAGTGAGAACACACAATCACACACGCCTATATGCAATCATATTTTCCAGTGTGTCTACGTCTGTACGTATATTGTCCTCTGTGTATTATATTGTCAATTGTTTCTGGCCTTATGCTACTTTTTTGTCTTGTCGGTTAATTTTATTCATAATTCATTTATTATTATTAATATTAATTACAGGCATATCCAGTAGCATGGGGGAAGAGTGCAAGTGCACTATTACCACCCTGTGTGCGGTGGCCTTATGTGTACTGGAAGCTAACCAAATAGATGTTTGATGGTTTGTAGGAGATAAATTAAATTGTGATATATTAATATTATAGTATTTCTTAGATTTTCTTTTTATTTGTATATTTTTGCACGTCTGTTCCCCCCAGCGGCACCTGTCCCAGGGTGGTGTCCATGACGGACGCGACAGCATCGATCACCTCGAAGCAAATGTTCTCGCCTTCACGATCACAATCCAGCCACAACACAAGTGTGGAGCAGCCACGCGCCTCGCCACGCAAAAACTCGCGCATGCGCAGTTTCGGCGTCGTCTCTTTTTTCTCGGTGCCGGCCGTAAACAACTCAGCCTTACATGCATACACACACACACACACACACACACTCACACACACACACACACACACACACACACACAAATGCATTGTTCTTCTTCTTCTCGAAGAGTGTCACTATTTTGTTTCATAATGTGTTTTTTTCATTTTCAAACTATATAATTGTTTCTTTCTCACTTTCTGTGTGTGTGTGTGTGTGTGTTTGTTAATTATCAAGATGAAAAGGGAGTGTAGCCATGTAGTTGATAGCATTGTTGCTCTTTCCATTCCACCTTGTTTATTGACTATCGGACACTTACTAGAAACGAAAACATCGGATTGATAAACACACACACACACACACACACACATATATTTGTCGCTCTGTCCGCCCTTTAATTTCTCACTTGGCAGCCCCTGGTCTGGACAATTGACCATGAGTGTCATACAAATAACAACTATAAGTGGCTAGCATAGGGGTTCTTTACCAGGCGAGTTGCCACCCCTAGGGACGCGATACTATTTCCCAGCAGTGTGAGACTATTTCCTAGCAGTGTGAGACTAGGTCCTAGTGAATGTGAGACTATTTCCTAGTGAATGTGAGACTATTTCCTAGTGAATGTGAGACTATTTCCTAGGGAATGTGAGACTATTTCCTAGTGAATGTGAGACTATTTCCTAGGGATGTGAGACTATTTCCTAGGGATTTGAGACTAGTTCCTAGGGAATGTGAGACTATTTCCTAGGGAATGTGAGACTATTTCCTAGGAATGTGAGACTAGTTCCTAGTGAATGTGAGACTATTTCCTAGTGAATGTGAGACTATTTCCTAGTGAATGTGAGACTATTTCCTAGGGATGTGAGACTATTTCCTAGGGATTTGAGACTAGTTCCTAGGGAATGTGAGACTATTTCCTAGGGAATGTGAGACTATTTCCTAGTGAATGTGAGACTATTTCCTAGGGATGTGAGACTATTTCCTAGGGATTTGAGACTAGTTCCTAGGGAATGTGAGACTATTTCCTAGGGAATGTGAGACTATTTCCTAGGGATGTGAGACTAGTTCCTAGTGAATGTGAGACTATTTCCTAGTGAATGTGAGACTATTTCCTAGTGAATGTGAGACTATTTCCTAGTGAGTGTGAGACTATTTCCTAGGGAATGTGAGACTATTTCCTAGTGAATGTGAGACTATTTCCTAGGGATGTGAGACTATTTCCTAGGGATTTGAGACTAGTTCCTAGGGAATGTGAGACTATTTCCTAGGGAATGTGAGACTATTTCCTAGTGAATGTGAGACTAGTTCCTAGGGATGCGAGACTAGTTCCTAGGGAATGAGAGACTAGTTCCTAGGGATGAGAGACTAGTTCCTAGGGAATGTGAGACTAGTTCCTAGGGGCGCGAGGAATCCTGTGAAAATTGAAGAAAATATATTTTTACTTATGCCTTTATATTTTCCCTGGGAAACACTTTTTTCCTGTATGAGTAAGCATTGAATGGAAAAGTTTCTATTACGTCGTTTGTATTTTTATATTTTTCATACAGTTATCAAAAATACAGCGTATGCGAGAACTGACTGCTGCTGTGATTTGAGAAAGGGGCGCAAACACTAAACAAGTTTGAGAACCACTGAGTTACGTGCAGTTGCACGAGCTGCACGAGACACATTGAAGCTCACCGGGTCAACACGGTCCCAGTTGTTGTAGCGCGCCAGAAAGTCGAGTGACATCACGTGACCGCACACCGAGGTCATCTTGAAGCGTGCCTGTTGACCTCGGAACGTGCCCGCCCACTCGTGTACACTGCATGCCCCATTGAATCCTAATCGTATAGAGACAAATATAAAGTGAAATATTTCTGGAAATATCTAATGTATTTTGCCATTCAGAACGAAACAGAAAACATATTGACAAAATTTCGTGATTGGCGAGGCATAAGAAGCTTCAAGGGCTTGTGCTGCCTCAAAAACAAGACATTTAAACAATAAACATATTATAAATAGATATAACAGCTTAGTCTGTCGTAAAATTGTCATTTCATTTTTATATTTCACCTCAATATAGTATATGACTTGAAAAAACAACAAAAAAACTGGGTATGTGTAAAGTAATACATCCACTGAGAAAATAAAACTGTAAAATAAATACTTTCGTATCAATATCATAGGTCAATAAGGATTTTTCTAGCAAAAGGGGTTATGACAAATTCTGACTAATTTTGGGCTGCTGATTACGAAAATGAACTCAGATTTTTTCTATCGCATCAGGATATTGCGTTAGATCAGTATCGATGGCGTCATGATCAAAGCAAATGCTTTTGGCGAGTTTATAAATTATGAGTTTATAAATTATAAAAGACAGCGCAGCGCAAAAACCATCAACAGGTAGGGTAAGCCTCAAGAAATGGTGTGGGTCTGCCTCGCACGTGAAACGAAGAGCACAATGATCCACATTAGATACACATCGACATCTCAATACCACAGTAGACACGTAGCGTGTATTGTTCGCATTGGCGACAGACCGCATGGAGCATTTCAAGCGTGCTGAACTAGCATTTGCTGATCTAGAGTAAAACAGCAGAAGATAAATACACTTCTTTCCTCAAGTAAGCCCCTTTCATTAAGTAAACCTCTTTCCTGAGTTGTACGGTACTGAGAGCAGAAACAGGGAGTAGTCAGAGGTGGAGAACACACCGCAGTTGCTCTATAAGCTGAACATCTCGTTCCGAAAGCGATTCGGACGCCTCTGCTTGCATTTCCCAACGACGAGCGACCAATTGGCGAGCCCACGCCGGGATGACACCACCATCGTCTCTACCATCACCCTGGCTATCTTCACTAGCAGGCTCAGGCAGCTGCAGCAGCCTCAACCAGTCATACTGATAGCTGGCCAACAGCTGGTCCTTCCAGCAGCTGTCGCCGAGGAAGCTGGCAGCTGCCCACGGCCAGAAGACACGATCACTGTTCCGCTGAGGCATCCTCAGGTCGGTCGCGTCAGCTGTAGCGTTGTTGGAGGCGCTAGTGATAGAAGCGGGTGGAGGTGGAGGCAAAGGAGCCGGCACAGTCAGTCTGCGTCGCAGCCATCCGATATTTTCGCGCACAAACAGCGCCATTGTGTGTAGAGCGCGTCGACCATCCACTTGGGCCGCTACACCTACCACTCGCTGACCACACCACTGCCACCATACATCGGCGTCGTCGCTAGTGACGGCGCCCGGTGATGCGCGACCAGTGGCGCCAGCAAGACCGTCAGACAGCTGTTGAATGGCATTTGCCCGTACTCCGTCCATGTCCGAACACAGCCGCTCGCCAACGGTCACACACACGTCGACCGTCTCTGTTACGAAGCGGACAGACGTATTTGTCAAGGCAGCCGCTGCCGCTCCACCGGCAGCATGACTATGTCGCACCCAGCGCTCGTCGTTCAACGCATCATAAACCGCACACAATAGCACGTGCACTCCCACCCCGTGAGCCAGGTGATCTTCCAGCGACGTCGTGCGCAGTACGTGAAGAATGGCATGCGGCAGGTCATCCAACAACTCCACCACGTAGTTGAACAAGTTGGATGACAGCTGAGCATAAGAGAAGTCTGAAGATGAAGAGGAGTCTGGAGACGGGGCAGGCGTAGGATGCATCGTCTGGTGCTCGTAGACATCGTCAAGAAAGCTGACAACGGCCGCTTCGACAGCCGGACGCACCAAACACACAAGCACGTGTAACCACAAAGCCCGCGACACCGACCACAGCTCAAGTCCAACACTGTCGGGCAGCGCCAGCCGCTGCTGCCGGTCACGAGCCAGACACGGAGCCAGCACCGCCGACAGAACGGACGGATCGGCAGAGCACTCGGCGACAATATACACCAACGAGATAAACACGTCGAGCTCGGTCACATGCCCTCTATCGCCGTCACTGTCACCACATCGACACTGCTCCAAACAACACGACACCAGATGGCAGCACTGAACCGCGCTTGGCACCCTGGTGTCGACACACGGCCGCCGCTCACTCAATACGTCGGCCACAATCATCGACAGCCAACACTGCTTCAGCAAGAGACCAGCGACAAGAGCTGTCCAGCCCAGCGAGCAAGGAAACTGAGAGGCCACCAGACGACAATACAAGAAAATGGCGTTCGTCTCCCGACACTGCAGAATAGTCCTCGCTGCTGAATGAACCAGAGTCGGACGTACCAATGAAATCCAGCTGGCTACCGGCGGCGGCAGCGACGACGGACGCTGACGTACGGCGACAAACTTTACCAAGACGTCAAGCGGTGCCGTCAACCAGCCGAGCAGTCGGGCCAGACATCGGCACTGTGCCGCAATTGTCGCCGCGCCCTCGTCGCCGTCACAATGCGTCCACACGCCGGTGATGCACGGTGTCAGTGCGTCAAACAACTGGCACGGCGCAACCAGAACGCAGTACGTCAACTCGACGGCACACAGTAGTAATGCGGTGAGATCCACGCGCAATTGCAGCCTCCGCTCGACAGATACCAGCGTCAAACCGCCATAGTACACCGTCAACTGACCCAAGCTGTATTCGAGCAACTGTGCCATAATTTGGCGGGCACGACTTGCCGACAGGTGACGCAGTAGGTCAACACGGATGGACTGCATTGACGTCCACCAGTGGCGCACCGACGCAGAACACTGAACGTGCGCTGCAGCCGGACTGACGTCCGACGACACAGAAGCGGACGGCGGCGGAGAAGATCGGACAGCAGGAGGAGGCACACTCCAGTCCTGACAGTGGGGGTCGCACAGCAGCCGTGAGCACATGTCACGACATCGGTCCGTGATCAGTCGCTGTGAATATCGTTCGATAAGCGAGTGAGCCTCGCACACGGCTCTGTGTCGAGTCCTGTCTGTCTCTGACAAAGATGAAATTGATGCTGTTGTTGTCATGGCAACAGAATCGCTGACGGCCGACGACACGCAATCGTCCAGATGCAGTACAATCATCTCACAGCAGGCAATTACTCCGTGTAGAAAACGGCACCGCCCGGCTGTGGACAGCGAGTCGCCTGTCGTGCGCAGGTGACCCAGCAGCTTATCAACACATGGAGCAGGCTGGCCGGAAAGACTGGCCCGATCCACAGCGGCATCGGCCGCCGCATCCGACTGTGACATTCTAGTGGCACGAGCTAATAACGATGCCATACCCCCGCCTTCACCAACAACATCAGCAGCGTCATTCTTTTCTATTACGTTGACGTCAACGGATTTGCCGTCGGGTTTATCATGTAAGTTCAGGTGTTGGACAGCAGCATTGGTGGCAGTCAACCAGAGAGCGGTCGCTGGAGACACGCGGCGGGGACAACGATCATGCCACGTGACACGCCACTCACACACCAGCACGTGGTCAGCCAGCGGGTCTTCAGACTCGAGACAACTCAATTCGGCGCGACACAGCTGCTCAAACGAATGAGACAACGTAGTGGCTAAGGCCTCGGCCGCCGTGCGGGAATGGCTGGCGCTCATTGGTCGACGTCAGCCAATCAGATCGCGCCAAACAAGTAGGTCGACCAATCAAAAAAATTTAGTGATAAAGCAGCCAATGACAATGAAACAATGAAATAGGATTCAAGGAAACAAACAGCGAAGCATAGATTCTTCCACGACGCAACAAAAAATGTGAGTATTGACTCAGAGAAAGGACGCAAATGAATATATCAATTTTCCGCAACGTCGCCTCGATCCATTGTTAACCTCACAAAGCAAAAATAATTGGCTGGAAGAGGTTGATCGGCAGGCATCACTCAGAGAAAACCATGGACATTAAGATAAATTACAGTGCACCCCGGATATAAGAGACCCGAATTAAAAAAAGCCCCGGTTATAAGAGAGTATTTCTTCGGACCCGTCTTCTATACTTTACATGTAAATTCCCCGGGTATAAGAAACATTCTCTCCTCTCACGCCAACTCTCTTATATCCGGGCTACACTGTAATGCACGCACACACAGATAATCACAAGAGCACCGAAACAATGTGAATAGAAGATGCAGAACACAGAGAACACACACACACACACAAACATTCGATAGATGTCCGACGAAAAGACATAAGCTGCGCAATTATCGATCAAACACAAACGCACACACGCACACACGCACACACGCACACACGCACACACGCACACACGCACACACGCACACAGACACGCACAGTGGACGCACGAAAGTGATCCTACTAAGAAAGTGGAGCGAAGCAATCGGGAACGCAATATTATACTATATCAGTGGTTCCCAACCTTTTTCGCTCCGCGACCCCAGGACAAATCTAGAGGGCTCCAGGATCCCCCAGTAAAAAAAGACAAGTTAAAAAAACACCTTTATACTGAATTCTTATCATCGTCGTTATTAAATGTATTCGAAAATACAATGAAAAAACATCACGTGTTCACAGCATGGATTTTTTTTTGCAAATTTGGACGGATGTAAATTTTTTTTACGCGGCTCTCACGACCCCCTGAAGTGACCTCGCGACCCCCTTAGACGGTCGCAACCCACCGGTTGGGAACCTCTGCACTATATGATATTCCATAACAAGCATACAATCATCCAACTCTGCATTATACTTGTATTTGAACGCAATGAAACCAACTTTTTTTTCTTTTTTTTAATTCAACCACTGAACGACTGCAACAGGAGCCGACCCAGGTGGATTATCGCTCCTTATTGTTGCAGTCGTTCCCCCATTCTTGCCAAGCTACCACTCCTCTCCACCACACTCCCGCCACCATCCATCCCCACACCCGAGCCAACGCGCCCCGACACGGCACATATCCCAACACCACCCCACACATACACACATTCATACACATACCTGCACACTTGCACACACACACACACACCTACATACATATACATACACACACATACAGACACACACACACCTACACACCCATACACACACATATATATAGACATATGCACACAAAACAAGTAAACATTTATATCTCACCAGAAACGGTACCAACCATCCAGGTGATTTCCCTTCAAACGAAAAATCTCGAAACAACGCGATCAGCCAGAAGTGTGGTCAGATGTATAGCACATGCAAGCACAAGTAGACCAAAAAGCCACCGACAAGACATTCAGAGTTCCCTCCAAAAACGAAGCCCAGAAGATTTATAGCTTATAGCTTATAGCTTCAATCCGCCAATAGGAAACTTCACAATAATGAAACACCAGCTAATTTTCAACAATTTCATTATTTTCCACGATAGTATGTTAAAGATTAACAGGCATAGACAAGCACACGGAATATAATAATAAATATAATAATAAAATGATAATATAAATGATATATAGGATAATAATAATATGATAATATAAGGAATATAATATAGAAGCAATTAGTGATAGTAGTGATAAAACTTACAAGCCAAGCATAAACGATACGACTTAAACGATAAAGCATAAAACTCAGAAGCAATCTACAATAGACAGAATCTACAATAGACAAGCACAGACAATTGATCTAGAGTCTAGATTTATAGAGTCTAGAATCTAGACCAAGGGTAGGAAAACTACGGCCCGCGTGCCGGATCCGGCCCGCGACGATACTTGAGTTTGCTTGATAAAATGTATCAACGTAGCTTCTTTGATCACTATTAAATAAATAAACATGTTGGTTATTTTTGGTTTTTGTTCATTACACGAAACTCACCTGTGTCATGGAATGCCAGCTTTAGTTTTTGTACTACTTCCCAGATATTTCGTTCTGGCTTGACTTGGTATTGAAAACAATAATTACGCGGTCAGCGCTCGTGTTTTTTCAGTTATCCGACACTCAGCAAAAAAAGTTTGTCAACTTGCCAGCTTTGTATTTGCCAATTGTAATTGGCAAATACATGACTAATTGTAATTGTATGTAATGTAAACACATTATATAATTTGCTGTACTTAAAGGCCACTACACTTCAATTGCACAAATATTTAGTAAAAATCGAATACTATTTTCCAATATTAATTATTATTAACAAACAAAATTCCCAATAATTCTCGTTAAAAATCAGAAAGCGTGGACGAAAATGTCATATAAATATACTCTAAGAACACGTAGTGAAATCCATACCTTTTCTCGAAGTGCATTGTCGGCCGCTCAGAATGGAAGCGATGGTTTGCGCCAGCGACGGTTTCTCAGCAACCATTAGCACGGTATGCATGGTTTCCAACCACTATACCCTTCGTCAAAACAAGATGAAACACAATCTAGCGGGTCAGCGCTCCCTAAACATTTTCACCAAAAGTAAAAAACGTATATGGAATAACACGCTCCTAATTCTAATATACACCACGCTTATAAAATTCAAATAAATGTTTATCAAAGCTTCGAATTCCCGCCATCGTTTACACCACGATCCGATAAGTCACTTTTGCCATAAATGCGCTTACTTGGACCACTCAATTCACTGTAGCTATATTAAATATTCATGCACAACAATGAAACCGGAATATTTCCTACATTCACACGCATTCACCATGTTCATTACATAACTAAATTTGAGACAGAACACGACTCATAACTTCAATAAGCGTAAATAATCCCACATAACTAATTTCTAACCACATTGATAAGATCCTCTCATTTCTAAGAAAATGTGCACCAATTTCTGTGTTTTCTCACGTTTGTCGTATAAGTATTTATTTAGTCTTTTTTTACTCCACAGGCGTCACCACGTCTCGTATTCTCTTCTCCAGTATATGATACTAATTATGTACTTGTCATGTATATATGTTTGCTTATGTTTGCGTGTGTTCCTAACTGTGCATTATGTTCTGGTGTCACATGTATATCTGCGTCGTTATGATTGTATTTTTTCTTTTGTCGCGCTTGTGTTATATATTATTTTTGTATAAGCTGTACTTGTTTTTGTCACCCATTCCGTTTTCGTGTATATTCTGTTGTCTCGCATATGTGTGATGTGTTCTATGAAATAGATAATTGATTGATTGATTGAGAGAAAAGTGAGGTCATCGAAGGACGGGTGGTATGGTGTAGCTACTCACATCACCAGTATGCTAATAAATCCCGCTTTGTGCGGTGCAGTACCAACACTCGATACATTATCTATGTTCTGCAAGTGGTATTTTCTAACTGTTGAAAAGCTCAGGTGATAATACCGCCATCAATCTTAATTTAATAGATTCGATCATGTTTAGAATAGCAAAGACGCCGCAAACGTCCATATAAAGATGGGATTTCGGAAGCACTCAGTACGAATGGTGCTAATTTTCACGTACTCACATTCCCACCTTACTCTCGCCCTCTTACACACCCTCTCTCCTCTACATCTCAACAGAGGACAGCTGCACGGATGTTGCAGCAAGAATGCAGGATGTTATCAGTGTGTGCAAGGCACGTGCTACTACGTTTGTCGACGTATACGACGCAGGGCGGACGAACAGTGGTTGTGCCAGTTCATCATAGTCAATTGTCAACCAACAAAGCAACATACAGACAATAAAGGCAATAAAGCAGCATACAGACACACATACACAACCACTAAACACAATAGCAGATGTCCAATGGATATTGTCCATGCTAGCCAATTCAGCCGTCTGTGTGAGCCCAAGAACTTGATATGCAAATACAAGTGAAATATCTTCATCATAATAAGCATTCATCAACGTACACACACACACACACACACACAAGAACAATATTCTTGAAAACGTAACTGTTGAAATTGAAAATGTGTCAGTCTGCTGACGAAAAAATATCCAGAAGAAAACACTAAACATCAGTGAAACATTAAAATAATTCACAAATACAGTATACTGGCGGATCCAGAGGGGGGCTCAGGGGGCTGAAGCCCCCCCCCAAACTGTTTCCATACATTTCTCATAGCCGAGAGGTTCACTTATAGAAGTCAAGAGAAGACATATATATTTGGAGTTTATTGATATAAGCAATATCGCAAATACGTTGCATAAAGATGCATGTACATGACTGATCGCCCCCAAAATTCAGCCCCCCCTCACCATTTTATTAAATTCAACCTCCTTCAGACACTATGCAACAGTGTGTGTATGTGTGTGTGTGTGTGTGTGTGGCTTCTATATCGTAAACCCTCTATTTGAGCAACATGTCGTTCTATTTTTCAATACCTCTCCCATAGTGACGCTCAATTGGACCATAACGCACTATTTTCCAGTTGTTCCAACAAAGTGCCTAATATATTAGAGTTGCCGTTCAAAGGTTGAGGTTTTACGGTATGCTCCATACACCAAATAGAACTAGTCTGTCAGAATACACCAACAAAACGACACAGTTCACTTCAAAGCAATTTAGCGTGCGCACATTAACTTTTGACAGCGACAATGCTTCTTGTGCGATTACGACGCAACTCAGAAACTTTGTCAGCCAAGTAATTTGTCTTGCAATGTGTGTGTGTGTGTGTCTGTGTGTCCAAGTGTAAGTGTGTCAGCCCGGCAGCAAATGCAACGAATGTCAACGAGCGGTCTGAGCGGCTCGACTTCTTGCTGATGTCATCATCACGACTGGGGACGGTCAGTCCTGCAGACTTCCACTAACACATAGGCACATACACGAGGAGAGTAAGCAGTGGCGGTACCAGGATTTCCCGGTAGGGAGGCTAAGAAATCATATGTGAATGTTTGACGAAACGTAAACTGCACTGGAAATGTTCATGGTAAGGATTTTTGGGGGGACTTGGTACATTTGGGAGGAAGGGTGGGGGTGGGGGAGTTTCAGTCCCTCCAAGCCCCCTCATGACTCCGCCACTGTGGCTGTGAGACAGAACACGGTCGTTATGAGGCCGCGGATAGCCCGACTGCCCGACATTGGTGGAGTCTAACAGGTCAGGTCAACGCAGCAGCCTGCACACAAATCACCCCTTGACACGCGCCACATGCAGACACACAGACAGACAGACAAGAAACGTGTCATAGGCAGCTGGCGCGGATTAGCAGTCGTGATGAGTGCGGCTACTGCAATCTCAACACACACACACACTCACACACACACCTGCCGCAAAGCTACGCAGATCCATAGGCCGAGACAGCATCCAGAAAAGCAGAGTAGTGATGGCGGAGTGAAGGTAGAGCAGTGGGAGGATAGGAGCGGGTTCATAAGGCGACAGTGATGAAGATCACGTCGGGAATTCACCTCGGTCGTCACCAAGATGACACGTGCGTAGCTATTTAAGAGCGATCTTGCAGAAATGCGCCTCCGATAGGTTGACATGCTGAGAGTACAGCGTGCGGTGTTGGTGCACCATTGTAACTGTGAGAGAGCTTGAAAGAGAGGCGAGCTCTGATAACATCTCAGCAATATGGACCATGTCGGTAGCGGGAGCAAGTCGGGCGCTGGGAATCCCCGAGTGGCGGTGGTAGCGCACGCGGCGAGAAACAAGAACAGACGCAATGACCGCGAACGCAGAAGAATCAAGCGACTGAGCATGTTGTACGACACTCTGAGAAGAAGAACGGCACCGGCCGACACCCACAAGCACATGAGCAAGTTGAAGATCCTGCGCTACTGCATCGACTACATCCAGAAGTTGAGAAATATGCTGCAGGACGAGCAAATAGCAGAGGATGTGCGGAATATCGGTGAAGGAGATGACAGAAACGAACGGCAGAAGTTAACGCAAAAGGAACACGTGATCATGGACACTCACGAAACTCGGGAACACCAAGAACGTGCACGGAGAGATGTCTCTCTTACACATGAAAATTGTCAATCTTTGTTGCCAATTCTGCCAGGGTACAGATCACAAGATCGAGACACCAGACTCAATACGAAGAATTTCAGCGGAGGGGAACTAACATCACCAGCGCAGGACAGTGGGGAGACTGGGGTGATGTTTTCGGAAGCTCAGTGTGATGACTGGTATAGTCAGTGTATGGTAACTCACTCTCTCGACTTTCTCTCAACCTGAACGCTACCAAATGTCTAACATCCGACGTACGCTAGCAAACACTGAGTTGAAGATTTATATGTGAATACGCGTCTTGAAATGGCGCAACGCAAAATAACACGCTGAACATCTACCTGTGCTTACATAACCGTCGACAACAGAAATATAAACAAAGAAACCGCAAATAAAAGCATTGCAAAAAGATTTTGACATGAAATTCAAACGGTCAATGGAAAAACTACAACACACACACACACACACACACACACATGTTGACACAAAACATTCCACGGTGTATTGCCCCAATAATGTACGAAACGCCACACAAAAGCGGCCAGTATTCGCAAACATTACACAAGAGCATCAGTGCCAACACGTTCAAATACTGCACACACACATATATATGATTTGGATCAACATAGAGACACATGACTGCATATCATCAAGCCGGCCGTACCACCTCGAGAATATACGAGCAACTATGCGGTAGAATGAGATGAACCGGAGAAGATGCACACTGACACGGCAACAAACACACGGAATCATACATTCTCCCTCTCTCTCTCTATCTCACACACACACACGTCATATTATACATATATACACAGCAGAAAACACTATAGCCAACGTAGACGCTAGTTATATGTACGAAGCTGCTGAAACCGATCGCTGGAGGCCAGCAGGCAATAGGAGGCTGAGATCGCGAGCCCGACTCCGCCACCGGCCAAGCACCTGCGCAGGCCCGTCGATGATTTATACAGAAGACCAGTGGCCGTGCCGGAAATCAGCGTGTTCCACTCGTCGTCCCTGTCACGTGCCCACGAGAGAAACACGCCGAACGAGAAATACATGACGGCCATCACCCCGAGCGTGTTGGCCGACGCAGCGCCCCTCTTCATGACATAGTTGAGCAGCTGCGTTCTCCGCACTCCGCCGGTATGTCCGGCCAGGTGAGTGTCGCGAAGTCCGTAGTAAAGCCCAAGAATACCGCCGTATCCAGCGCCGGACATGCACGCGCCACCAATGTGCGAGAACGCCATTTCAAAACGTCCCCTCTGTTTATTGGCTCCCTCCGGGAAAATGAACTCGGGTTGGCCCACACCTAGATACGAAGGGTCAACGTTGAGGTAAGGTGACAGGGGAGCCAAAGATTGCGACCCACCAAGAGGTACGTTCATTGAAGGATCTGAGGGTGAATATGCATTGAACATATTCATTACACCAGCTTTAGAGTCCATGGCCATCGTTGTATAAATAAATTACCTCAACAACGTCACCAAATCATCACAAGATACAACTACAACAAGAAAACTGCGTGGTAGAAAGAGTGGCCCGCGCATGGATCGTAACTAGCGCATACATTTGTACTGAGAAGTGCATGATTAAGCTAAAAACTATATGATGTTATTCGCAGAAGATTAAATTCAAGCTCCTTAGTTTTATAATAAAAGGTTTTCATCATTTTTTTCATGAAAAATTCTTTTTATATTGTTGGATTGATCTGTTGACAAATAGGATTCGGGTAACTGGTTTCCCGTATCCGAGGTTAGCGGCTCTAATCTTGGCTTAGGTTAGTTCATATATCATATTGGTTGAAGTCAGCGTCAACCACCGCTGTAGATGGGCACAAAGTGAGGTGTTCCATAGTGAGTTATAGTTTGGTTAGGCTTAAATGTCATCTGTTGATACGTATGCTTGGCAGATCACGGTGTCGTAAGTGGGTGTGTACTGCAGGTTTACTTATGGTTTTTTCCATCTTTGCCTTTTTAATACTTTCTCCAAACAGTCCCGTTGATTATCCACGTGATTTCTTATCGTAATTTCTATCATTAAACAAGTTTTTTTTATGTTAGGCTGCTCTAAGCCAAACGAGCATGAGTGCTCGTTTGATTAGGTTTTGCAGTGGGTTATACGGCTCAGTCTCAGTGAAGGTAAATTTATCGTGGCAGTGCTTATAATAATTGTCATTCACTTTTCTTACAACAACGGTTTAACATTTGATTGTATAGCGCGCAATATAGATATACACATCTTGACAAATGCATTTATCAAGTGGGATAAAATATGAATATAGACAAATATACGCAGTAAGTTAGATATCATAGATACTGACCCAGGTTATAAGCTAATCATATTACCTGTGATAACACCTGAGGAGCTGAGAGAAAGTGAAGGGAAGCGCTTCCCACCTCATTATGGAGATAATACTTGAACTCTTCCCATGTCGCTGGACTTGCCTGTAGTTAATAATAATAATTATTATGGCTGGTTGTCATTGTTGTTTGATCACATCATCACATAGACGGCGTACAGTTGTCGCGCCCTCAATCGCGTGCACTGTCAAGGTACAGTGTTGTATTCGCCGCCGCGCATCATGTCCAACGATGCCTCGGCCAATTCACACCGATCAGACAGCTGGACTGGCAACACAGAGTCGCCATCGTGTCTGGCAACCCTGGCGCGTGAGTGCCGCGCCGCATTGGACCAGCACTCGTGCCAGATGTCGACAGGCCTATGCTCCACTCTCACCACTCTTTCCGAGCACTACGACCGGCTGGCTCCGATGGTGGAGCACGTGGAAACGGCCGCGCCCCGCTTCGACTTTTGCGCCGAGGTGCCGGCCAACGGCTACCGCTCGATGTTGCTGGTGTGTCGCCGCCAGATGGCAGTGTCGGCGCTCACGTGTCGGCAGTTGATGGCTGGCGGTCGCGGCCGCAGAAGAAGTTGGCTGCAGACGCGCACGGCGCGCAAGCTGATTGCCGATCTGGACTCTTGTTGTGCGTGGGCGTGTTCGTTGTGTGTGCTGTTTGGCCACCTGGAGACGCTGTTGTTGTGGAGCAGCGACGATGACTGTCTGTTTCCCGACCAGCGGCATTCGCCCGTCGAGTTGCTCAAGAAGGCAGACGATGTCAGTCAGTACTGCTTCTACGGCCGGCTGATGGGTCTGCAGTTTGACGAGTCGTTGCGTCCGGTGTTGCAGCGTATTGCCCGCTTCATGTGCATGTACAGCCACTATTTCTACAACACTGGCAGCTCGTTTCGTCGCTGGGCCACGGCGTCGCTCTTCTTTCGTCGAATCATGAACGATCCCGAATACCGCGCCAAACGCATCGTCAACATCTCGCGCTACGCCGACATCGACTTCTGCAAGGGCTTCTGGTCGCAACAGGAGGGAGAGTTCGTGCAGATGTATCCCGAGGTTGTGGGTCCTCCACTGGCCGTCAACATCACCATCGGTCTGCCTCCGGAGCAGATTATCATGCCGTCTGTCAGTACTAAAGGAGCTACGGTCGGAGTGGAGCCGCCCACAGCACATCTGGGTCCTGATTCGGTTTACTGTCGTCTTCTGTCAACACGTAGACGTGAAGGCATGTTGGGCGGAGCGGCGACGGGAAGCGGGCTTTCCTCACGCTCCTCACGAGCAGCGGCGAGCGATGCCAACTTATCGGCAAGTCCCTACTTGGTGTTTCACTGTCATGGCGGCGGCTTCATCGCTCAGTCGTCCAAATGTCACGAGGTGTACTTGCGCGAGTGGGCCGCCGCTCTCGATGTGCCCATCTTTTCGGTCGACTACAGTCTGGCGCCGGCAGCTCCTTTCCCTCGCGCCTGCCAGGAGGTCTTCTTCGCCTACTGCTGGGCGCTGAAACACTCGGCGCTGCTGGGCTCCTCGGCAAAGCGCGTGCTCGTCGTGGGCGACTCTGCCGGCGGTAATTTGGTGACCACTGTGACGCTGGAGTGTGTACGTCGCGGCGTGCGTCCACCTGACGGCCAGCTGCTCATATACACGCCGTTCAACGTGCGTTTTGTGCCGTCGCCGGCGCGGCTGCAGTGCCTCATGGATCCGCTGTTGCCGTTCGGCTTTCTCATGCGTTGTCTGCACGCCTACGCCGGACACGCCCGCAGCGCCCAGGACGGAGACCAAACAGCCGCAGAAGACGACGATATCGACGCCGGGACTTCTTCTATGAACCCGGCCGAGGAGACTAGCAGCTCGACCGCAGCGGCATCTGGTGGTGTCGGCGAGGAAACTGGTCCAGTACCTTCCACCGCCTCCACTGTGTCCGACTCTGCTGCTTCTGCTACCAACTACACGCTGAACCCGAAGCGACTGCGGCTCGGTCATCGGCTGGCCAATCGTGATCTGGACACGCTGGCCGCCGATCCACTGGCCTCGGAGTTTCAGTACTTCAGCGTGGCATCCGACTGGCGACTGAGTCCCTATCTGGCCGACGATGCGCTGATGCGGCACTGTCCGCGCACACACTTGCTCTCTTGTCATATGGACCCGTGTCTGGACGATTGCGTGACGATGGCCGGTCGCTGGCGTCGGCTCAACGTGCCCGTGCATCTGACCGTGTTGGACGGCGTGTGTCACGGCTTTCTCAACTTTGCCCGCTTCAGTTCGGCGGCGCAGGCGGGCAGCGAGGCTTGCGTCAAGCTCTTGTCTCAAATGTTAACCCAGCAACAACACGGGCCACTGTGATTCTGTGAACAAACACACACACACACACACACACACACACACACACACACACACTGCTGGAAAACAACGGGCTTTATGGACCGTTGTGGATCAATAATCCACATTCACGCTTCACATCAGAAATACACCTTCATATTTTGATAATACACCTTCACATCTTAGAAATACACTTCCACACCTCGGTAATTCACCGTCACATCTCAGTAATACATCTCCGTACTTTGATAATACACCTTCGCACCTCAGTGATACACCTCCACACTTTGGTAATACACATCTACACCTCAGTAATGCACATCCACATCTCAGAAATACACCTTCACACCTCAGTAAACCACCTCCACACATCTGACATACACCTCCACACCTCAGTAATACACCTCCAAACCTCAGTAATACACCTCCACACCTCCAAACCTCATTAATACACCACCCACCAATAATACACCTCCACACATCAGAAATGCATCTCTACACTTTGGTAATACACATCCAAACCTCAGTAATACACCACCCACCAATAATACACCTCCACACATCAGAAATGCATCTCTACACTTTGGTAATACACATCCACACCTCAGAAATACATCTATACACCCAAGTAATACACCATTTCACCACTGGGAATTCCAGGCTATATTGTAGCGTAGTGCTTTCTCGGCGAGGATGTTACCAAGTGTTTTCACGTGTTTTTTTAATTGGAGTTATCACTGTGCCTTGTTTGCTGTGCTAGTTGATTGTACAATCATAATGCAACTCGTTCAACGATTAGACTGTATTTGTTCAAGTACGATCAACTAGTAAGTTGTTGCTTACACACACCCACACACACACAGAGAAAATCACTAATGTCTACTGCATAATATGTGCGTGTGTGTTCTACAATTGTGTACATGCTGTATGAATCGGCTCACGAATTTTGCTAGCTTGGTGTCATAGCAATTTGTTCTTTCTATGTGTTCACCTATGCTTGAAGGTTTTGCGAATATGCATGTGTCTGTGTGTATGTACGTATTTATGCAGAGACCATTCGAATGCGTGATCAATGATCACTGATCATGTAGTGATCAAAACGTGTGTCTCTAGTCGCACCATGTGTTCTCTAGAGCTTTTTTGTGTTATTATGTTAAATTCTATATTAGTATCCATGCTATTTACGCTGTCTATTTACTAGCACAATTATAATCTGGCTTTGGTTCTTGATATCGTTTGTAACAACTGAGCTTTGGACGGTGCATTATGTCCGCAGCTTGCAAAATAATTTAATCAATTCCATGCAAACAATTTATTGAGTGTAGCTATTTTATAATCAATGTTGTTTATTAGACTGGCTTTGTGTGTTGTTTATTTGCTACGGGGTGCACAAATAAAGTTACAACCTTATTTTGCCTTTGATTTAGCTTATTTTGTTTCAATAAAATAATTCAAGCTCATTCATTTTTTAATTTGGTGTGGCGATTTCTTCAGAGTTTTTAGATTATAAAATTACAATATAGAATTACATCATGTGCCTCATAATTTAAAATTAGTTATAATTTACTTCATAATTTAGTTATTCATACAAATATATTATATAATTTAGTTATTTGATATTTTGTTTAGGCTCAACTCGGAAATATTTATGAAATTCGAGTCACACAGATGGCGATAATGTCTGGCATCTGGCATCCCTCAGGGTACAGATTATGGACGATCACTCACAAATCTGGGTGTGTTTATTGAGCAGGAGGTCGCTTGCTGTGTTTTGTTTGTGGTTGGTTTAAATTAACGTTGATTGGAGGACTTGAACATTATTTGCGCAGTTTACGTTGTACAGTGTTCAGTGGGTTTCAGTTGGCCTTGAGAGTTTGATATAGAAACCATGGGTGAGTATTCATCAGTATGTTTTTGCTTTTCATTAAATTTGAAGTACCGTGTGATATAAACTGTTTTCCTAAATAATTGTGTAATGTTTTCCTATGTGACTTAGTTCTTGCACTTTTTCAAGAAAATGAACCGTATTCTGCTTATTTTGCGTATAATTTCTTTGTTTCACACACTGAATACGTGCTTATGCCTTAATTTTTCAAAATTACCTAGCATTCTGGTTTTCATATATATTGACGAATACTTGTCGATTGATTTTATTGCATTTTGCCCGAAGTTTTATTTTATTGCATTTCATTAGGGGTTTCTGTTGATCATTTTCTCCTTTTTCTTTGTATGTTGGTGTGTCAGTCAACTTGGTCTCACGGTGAAAGGGTGCGCTTGAAGCAGCATGAAATAAGGGGACTGTTTGCTTTATTGCCTGCTAAATTGTTGTTATTTATTTTAACATTTAATCACCAAGCTTTTATTATTGGATAGCTGCCATTGTCTAAATTACAATTTAATCTAATAAAAATAAATTAATAAACAAACTATACTTACAATGTAAATGACAAATAGATCAACTAATAATTATCCCTTCTAAATTAAACTAACAAGAACATCAACTAAGTATAATCAATTAAATTCATTAATTGTGATGTGTTTGTGTGTTTGTGGCAGGCGGTTTGTGCAGATCGTGGTTGTTGCGCATGCCGTACGCCACGCTGGTGGCCACTCTGCTGTGCCTCATTGGCGTCGGCGTGTTTTGCGGCTGTATTTACCGCGTGTGCACTCTGATGCTGCGAATGCTCAGCGAAGTGTTCAAATTCCACCTGGACTGGTGAGTTAACGCGGCGACATTCGTGCTGTGTCCGAGTCTCTCGCAGGGCCGTGGCGACCCCCCCCCCCCCTCCCCGACCGGGGGCACGCGAGAATCGAGGAGGCCCGTTGCCTCGCGCATGATATTGAAATTTATCATAAACTGGCACACAAAAGTCCACCAGCTTAATGGAGATCCAGGGGATGCTTGTAACTGCATTCTCCCAAGTCGGATATCTGTTATAATGGTGATTTATTTATAATTGGAGCCTCAGGTATTACCTTCGAGAGGGGGCATTAGACCTCACATCTGCTCTGATCTCTCGTTTTGTTTCGTTTATTCTTGATGATTATTTCAGCTCCGCTCCGCCGAGGGGGCTGGCAGAAATACAAATTTATATACATAAACATAACACATCTATGTGGAAATCATTAGCCGGCAGCAGTAGCAAATTTTAACTACAATAATTAGATATACACTATATATTAGTTTTCTCTCTTATTTATATATATATATCTATATATTATATCTCTTATTATATCTCTTATTTTCTCGTATATATTAGATTTCTCCCTTTCTTTCTTAGTTTACGCTTTTATTTGTCGTCATTTTTTGTTTTTTCCCCTCGTTTTATCATCTTTTGTGTCTCGTGCTTTTTTCTCCTTTATTCTGTTTTTTTTTAGATTTTGTTTTTGCAGTGTTGCGGTTATTTTTCGTATCCATCGTATTTTTGTTTCATTTTCGCTCGCCTAGTCTTTCTTCAAATCGGTCCTTATCTCGTTTTTGCTGTCTTCTACTATTTCTCTGTGGCATTTTCCAGTTGCAGCGCGTTTTCTATGTGGCTTTGCAATGAACTCTGTCGCATGATGAAATTCACGGTGTAATTCATGCACGAATGCAAGACGCATGCATACACATACACACACACATACATACACGTACACATACATTCACACACACATACACACACTGATACATACACACACATACATACACTCACACACATACACGCATACACATACATACATACACACACACACACACACATACATACATACAGAGGAAAAGCCAGCGTTCATGTTTCCAGTTTTTATTTGTTGTTTTTTTTCTGTTGCTGTTGAAGTTTGTCAGGTGCGCCGGTCACGAGGAATGTTGAATTTTTCTAGCCAACCGTGCACATACATCCAGCAGACAAACACACACACACACACACACACACATACACACACACACATGGCGTTGGTATATTAGAATTGTAGCTACATGTAAGATATATGTGTTTAGGCAGACTTTACCGACATTTACTAATAACGTGTTCTATTCACTTCACCTTGATCTGTGTGTGTGTGTGTGTGTGTGTGTGTGTGTGTGTGTGTGTGTGTGTGTGTGTGTGTGTGAGTGCGTGTGTTATTGTTGTGTTCTGTTGTGGGTAGAGATGCGACTTGAAAAACCCAGGTTTTTTATATAAAAAACATCGACCAAAACACATTCCTTTTGGGTTTTTTGTGTGATGAGTCATTCATAGAATTTATATTATGGAAATAACATGTTTTGGTATATTAATTGAATTATTTTTATCAACATACAAGTTATTCATGCTATTAGTGGCCCTATAAAATTGAATAATCATTAAATATGCACAATAAAATTGTTATAATGTGTCCGACAGTCTTAATATCATTGTTTGCACGGTATAATAGGTAGTATCAGGTTGATTGGGCATTACACCATGTGTATGTGTGTGTGTGTGTGTGTGTGTGTGTGTGTGTGTGTGTGTGTGTGTGTGTGTGTGTTGTAGTGCGTGAATCCTGTGTATGTGTATGTCTGTCTGTATGTGTGTATGTATATAGTCAACTGTGTGTGACTGTTTGTATGCGCGTCTGTCGTAGGTTTTCCGTCATGCCGGAAATATATATATTACATCATATATGTGTACGTCTCTGTGTGTGTGTGTGTGTGTGTGCACTAGATAGCACATACAATTGGCCCCGATAACGGTATGTGTGTGTATGTGTGTGTGTACGCGCTACCATGCTCATACATCATAATCGATACACCTCTATTACACATGGATTGTGTGTGATTGGTGTTAGGTTCACACACACACACACACACACACACACGGTGCAGCTCAATAATTTGGCTAGTGTGTGTGTGTGTGTGTGTGTGTGTGTGTGTGTGTGTGTGTGTGTGTGTGTGTGTGTGTGTGTGTGTGTGTGTGTGTGTGTGTGTGTGTGTGATACACTGAACGCCAGGGGTTCTCAAATATGCGGCCTGCCAAACATTTTCTCGCAGTCCACCAATATACGTAATTATGAAATATAAAAAGGCAAAACAAATGCACATGTATTACACGATGTGATTTTCTTTATACGTTTTTTGCTATTGTGTGTATGTGTGTGTGTGTCCAATATATATTTGTGTTAATTAATGCACGTGTATGTGAATGTATGTCTGTCTGTTCGTGTCATGCGCACATTCGAGCCGTAATATGTGTGAATTGCGCTATATAAATGGTTTAATAAAGGTTAAATTTCTTAAGTGACAGCTGCTACACGGGAAGAAGTCGAAGCTTATGAACACACACAGATGTGTCCCGTGCAGCTCGCTGCCACCGCAGAACCGACCCTCTCCACGCTATGACACCACAAGAACGGAAGACGTATTAGAGAGGGTCACCTCCCCAGAATGCATGCCACAACACATGACTGATATCTGGTAACATCATTTACTGCTGGGCGGACAGGGACTGTTGGATTATAGAATTCACCCAAAGAATTTCCTACTCCGCCAGGTTTCGAACCACGGACCTAAGTGAAATAAGTTAAATATGTGTGTGTGTGTGTGTCAGGTTGGAGCCGGTTCAGTTGGCTTGTATGGTAGTCGGCGTGTCGATGGTTACTGTAGGCGTGCTTATTTTGTTGCTGGGTTGTTTGAGCACGGGACCGACAAGAAGTCGCGTGTTTCGATCTCATCCCGGCCGGGTGCGCGGTCGCACATCGTGTGCCCTGGTACCTCAC
Source organism: Sacculina carcini (assembly GCA_916048095.2). Classification (NCBI taxonomy): domain Eukaryota; kingdom Metazoa; phylum Arthropoda; class Thecostraca; family Sacculinidae; genus Sacculina; species Sacculina carcini. Next base: position 8,553,857 of record OU696577.1, read on the forward strand.
ACACACACACACACAAACACACACACACACACACACACACACACACACACACACACACATATTTTACGCTGACGCTTACGGTTGAGTTACGCTTTATAAATATTTTATGAAATAAATGAATGTATGTGTATGTATATTTGTGTGTTTGTGTATTGTGTGTAGTGTATATATATACTTGTACATATACATATAATTATAATTATACGTGTAATATTATTTTGTGTGTGTGTGTAATTGTGTATAATTTGTCCATATACGTATAATTATAGTTAGACGTATAATAGGATATTTTGTGTGTATTTGTATATGTGTGTGTGTGTGTGTGTGTGTGTGTGTGTGTGACAGTTCATGGTGGTTACCTACATACTACAGGTGGCATGGCTGGCTATATTTGCGTGTGTGTGTGTTGGTTGTGTGTTATCGGCGGTGTTATGGCGTGTGTGTGTGTCACCACACATGCAGTCAGACCAACATCAATGCATCGATTTCACACAATTCTGTCAGTATAAATCATTCCTCGTATCACCCAAAAAAATGTTATAATTTTGTGCGTATGAATGTTTTATGAGGAGTATTGTGGCAGACTATTATATATTGACAAAAATATTCACATTTTCAGGGTTCATTTTTGTATTTACACTGGTATAACTTTTTTGAAAACTATTTTTCTGACTTAAAATTTAGCCTATCTTGTAGACGACAAAATCTCCTACGTGATGGTGTAAATTGTTAGCGTCTACGCCAAGTGGTTACGGAGTAGTAGCTGACAGAAAATGGTCCAAGGAGGGTGGAACAGACACACACACAGACAGAGGTTCTCTTTTATATAGATAGGCTATTATTATTATTATTAATTACAGACAAATCCAGTAGCATGGGAAGAGTGCGCCGCATAAACTGGGAGTACCCAAAAGATGTAGAAATAACGATTGAAAAGTCGATAGTTTAGTCAGCAAGACTAATGAATATAGAAGCATAAAAATAAATTAACGATAAATTAAATGAAATCAACTCAAAATACTAAATATATTTGTATATATACAATGGTTCAACAGACTGATAAAGATAATAGTGTAACTAAAAATAAACTAGAAACGTGTAACGATGATAATGTGCAAAATATAATAATTAATAAATTAATGAAACTGAAAAATCAACCAATATATAATGGCAATGTATTGGCTATTCGAGTAAAGTCAGCACCAAAAACACAAGTTTTGATAGTTGCCTTTCCAGTTTCTATTCAATCACACTTTATAACGCTGCCAAATTGAATGAATGAATTAACTTCATCTTTCCTCATTTTTAGTGTTCATTTTTATTGTCTAATATTATTGTTCAGTTGATGATCAAGGTGTATGGAGATTGCAGTCACGAAATTTACAGCATTAATGTTCATCCAATAACTCTCTTTTTCTCTACATGCTTCTCAAAGTTTTCTCGCCTTGTTTGTATACTTTTGTGGATAATTCCCGTGTGCGTGTATATGTCAGAATTGCACAAAAGCTCACAATACGTGAGCTCACATAACAATACAAAACATACAAAAGCTCACATAATAAAAGCGTGTATATGTATGTATGTATGTATGTGTGTGTGCAGCGTTTATATTTCCCAACACAACTAGCGTGGATGACACGCAGGTGTGTGGCGAGGGACAGCGCAAGTTGTTCTGCAAGGACTACATCTACAACATCCAGATCAACATGGCTCTGTCTGCGGCGGGATGTTTCCTCGTGCTGCTCAGTCTGGTAGGTCTCTCTCTCTCTCTCTCGTTTGCCTTTCCTGTTTCATTCTCATCTCCTCTCTCTTCCTTCTTCTATCGTGGTTCTCTGTCTTCTCTTTCTATGTCTATGTTCTATGTCTTCTCTTTATCTCTGGTTATTTCATCGGTAATGTTTTATCCCATCCTCTCTTCTCTTTGCTTTCCGGTTCGTTTCCTCTTTTCCCATTGTCTTTCTCGCTTCTATTCGTGTTTAATCCCCTTCTCACCCCTCTTTCTCGCTGTTCCATCGGCAAACGTTTCGTATCGACGTATGTTTGGTTTGCGTTTTTGTCTCTGGTTCATAATGTTTCAGCATAAGTTGGTGTGCTGCGACGAATCTGTATCTCTCATCATTATTGGCTATTTAATTTGACTTGTTTTGTATTGTCAGCAGAGTCAACTGAAAACAGACACACTGCGCTGTTCACAGGGGAAATTTCATTCTGCATTATCACTCGGGTTACAACCAATAATACTAGCAAGTAGCGCGCTACATACACACACACACACACACACACACACACACAGGAGCGATCAACAGGCTTCTAACTCACGACCACACAAAAACCATCAACAGCAACCAATAATAATAATAATATTGATAATAATAATAATAATTGATCATCACAAGTCAGCGATAGGTTGAGCGTCGCATTTTTGCCCGTTCTTGCCGAGAAGTATTGAGTCTTACGTGGCCACACGTTGTCTTTTCTACACGGGCAGTTCGAATTTGACGTTGAGTTGCGCCGATTTGGCTAGCGAGACGATCGAGCTGAGTTTGACGGCCATGCGCGCAGCCTCGTCCAGATTATCAACGGCAATGATACGCAGACCGCTGGCCGCTATCAGCGCCTTGGCATCTTCGACGTTGGTGCCCTGCAGTCGACACACGATTGGCACTTTGAGACTGAGTTCCTGAGCGGCGGCCACGACTCCCTCGGCGATCACGTCGCATCGCATGATGCCGCCGAAGATGTTGACCATGATGGCGTGCACTTGTTTGTCGTCGGTGATGATCTTGAACGCCTCCTTGACCTGCTGAGCCGTCGCACCGCCGCCCACGTCCAAGAAGTTGGCCGGTTCTCCGCCGTTCAACTTGATTATGTCCATGGTGGCCATGGCCAGGCCGGCTCCATTGACCAGACAGCCGATATTGCCGTCGAGCACGATGTAGTTGAGGTTGTGTTTGGCCGCCTCCACTTCCCTAGCGTCCTCCTGCGAAGAGTCGCGCTCGTCAAAGATCTTCTTCTGTCGGAACTCGGCGTTGTCGTCGAAGCGCATCTTGGCGTCGAGGCAGAACAGTTGGCCCTGCTTGTTGTCGCCGCCGCCGGCGCCGAATGTGTCCTCGGCCAGTGGATTTATCTCAATCATGGACGCGTCCGAGCTGATGAACAACTGGAAGATCTTCTGCAGAATTTCCACCACTTCCTCCTTGCGATCACCCAGACCAATGGCATCGACAATGGCGCCCGCCTTCTCGTCGGTCAATCCTTCGAATATGTCGACAGGCTGTTTGAAGATGGCGTCCGGATCTTGTTCGGCCACCTCCTCGATGTTCACCCCGCCCTGGCTCGACGCAATGATCACGGGACCCTGGAACGTGCGGTCCATCAGCACAGCCACGTAGAACTCCTTGCGCGGGAACTTGCGCTCGCACACCAGCACCTTGTTGCAGATCTGGCCGCGCTCGCCGGTCTGCTTGGTGACCAGCTTGTGGCCGATCATCTTGGCGGCCGCCTCGCGCGCCTCGTCCGGACTGAACACCAACTTGACACCGCCGCGGGCTCCGTTCTTCCACACGCCCTTGCCGCGACCTCCGGTCAACACCTGGGCCTTGACCACACTGTCGGCCGCCGATAACTGGGCCGTCTTTTTCTCAGCCTCGGCGGCCGTGTTGCACACGTAGAAGTCGGGCACGGGAATCTGGGCGTCGCGCAGCAGTTGGAAGCTGACGTGTTCGTGCACGTTGAGATGACGCCGCGGCGGATTTTGAGACACAACGCTGGTAGCTGTTACCGGAGCCAGGCTGCTTGTCTGAAGTAGCAGTCGGTCGACGCAGCGACGCACTGCGGCACCACACATTGTCCTAGGGGACATCATTGTCTTGTAGCCTCGCGTCTGTAACACACACACACACAAGTATGTTGAAAATGTCCGACACACAGGCTAGGTGAGTTGATTACGTGCTGGTATTCTGGTATTTCTGAAATTAGTGAGGACGTCTTTCCTGCAGGCAACTTGAATTTTGTGTATTGAAACATCTACGCAGTGAATGTGCATTTGTCAGTGTTCAAATTAACAGAATCACTAAGAGCCGACCTTTTATCAACAGTGCGACCGGCAAAACAATGTGATGTTTTCATGTTTCCACGCCATTTCGACTGACAATGTGTGTGATTCTTCCGATGGGGGGCTAAGTAAAAAGTTGTGGGGGCTGAGGAAAAAAGTTGATGGGGCTTGGCGAAGCATGAAGAGCTACACTCCAACGCTCACTACATAATATTATAATAAGGGACTGGGGCACACTGATTCAGTCCTCGAACTTGAACCAAAATTACAGGACTTCATTCACAGTGGTAAGAAATTCTAATGTCCATGATCATGATTATGGGGGGGCTTGGCATTTTAGTGGGTCTCAAGCCCCCCCTTGGCGCCGCCACTGAAAAGTAGTTCACAAAATCGACCAATAACGACATATTCGTTCCCAGATTGTTGTTCTTGCTTGTGAGTGTAGATATAGTGTATTATGAACGAAAACGGAAAAATATATAATACAACACGCGTCAAAAACACCTCGAACACGCTACACACACACGAACACACTCGACTGTAGTTTGTAACGGAACATTTTAGAATATTTGCTAGTGTTATTGTGTTTGTGTGTGTGTGTGCACGTGGTTCGCTTATTGAAATCGCCGTTGTGACGCGCTCAACAGGTACACTATCTAATGTGTTTGGCGGCCAACTACGCTCACATCAAGGACCAGGAGAAGTTCGACGACCTCAGCGAGATGCAGTACCTGCAGGTCTCCGAACCGGGCACCATGCCCAAGGTCACCTTCTAACCCCCCTCTCCCCTGGGATGTAGAGGGAGAGAGAAAGAGGAGGTACAGAAAGTGGAGTTTTTGTCTCAAATGTCACTCGTGTGTGACTGGTCAGTCCATTTGTATTTAGGCACTAGTTTACACTAGCTATACACGCACCATCTTCATATATGCATATATGTATGTATGTGTAAGTCGCTGTCAATCGTGGAAGTTTGTGTGTTTTGTACAGTGTGTGTGTGTGTGTGTGTGTGTTGAATTTGGTATCATCGCGAGACAATTTTGTCTCAATTCGGAAGCGGTCACTGAGTCACTGAGTTCGATGTTTTTTGTAGGATAATTTTTGCGCACGTGGTATATATCTAATGTCGCCCCGAAAAATGTTTAGAGGAATGTGTGTAACAAGATATATATGAATGTATATGATCGTTGAACAGATCTCCTATCCACTATCACTCCGTCCATTCCGTCCACCTTTTCATTGATGTCTTTTATTGTCTTTCCGTTGCCGTAGAAACGGTCGATCTGTGAAACATTTTCGCTCTTCATTTTAGCGAGTGTTGTTTGTGTGTTTTAGTCACATTTCCACAATATACCTACATATATATTCATTTGGGCAACGGCTTTCTGAATTTCAATGGATCTACAGTACGCTCACTTTCCTGCAACAGATCTGGGATATATTCCAGGAAAGGTCTATGAGTGGAATTACCCACTGATGGGGAATGGAAGAGTTGCCAAGTGGGAAGCTAAAGGTCGGACAGAACAGGACAACTATGTGTATTTTTATCAATTCAAATTAGTTTATTTTCGTTTCTGATGACCTCTTGACATTTACTCTGATGTAACAACTGAATTTATTGAATTTATCAGCGCTGTGTTGTGGAAAATGAAGAGATGGCTCATTAAGAAGTTGGGAACCAGATAAAAAGGGTTAAGAACCATTGGTTTAGATCTACGGGACTATTTTGTTGAGCACAGTTACCACTACCCAACCAGTATAAGTTACCTTGGGTGAGGCGTTGAAGTTTCCTAGACGACATCCAGGGAGCATTTGTGTTTATATCTGGCATAATCGTGATTGTAGACGATGGAAAAGGGCATGACACATGTTAGGTGAGCCTGTGTTGCGTGTCAGTATTGACACGAATCGGTGGAAATAAACGTCTCTTGTATAAGTATCTTAAATAAGTCTCTTAAAATCGAATAGTCGCTAGAGGCTAGGCGCTTTTCACTCGAATGCTGTCGGGAAGTGCTTGACACAGTGAAAGCCTGCATAAAATTGCTTCAACAATTCTAGGTTGACTTTCAATTACCAAGCGAGAGTTACATTAAGCGCGGCGACAAGATAGTGAGACAGCAAATCTTCACTGATATATTTCCAGCAATACGTACGTACACACACTTGCGCGATATGCTCTTGCAAACCGACAATCCAGTGTGCGACATCAGCCAGCGAACCCCGCGCAATTAAGATGAGTTGGAAGATGGGGGCGGATCCTCGCGCCACTTGGGAGTCCACTTGTCAAACACTGCCTTGCCATGACGCCCGTCCCCAGCAGCAAACCGCCGCGCTCCATCCATCGCCTCGTGAAGTGTCGGCTGCGCATGCTCGTGCTCGTAGTTCAGCGCGTGCTGCAGAGACGTGGCATCATAGGCTGCGTGGTAGATGGCACGACGGTCGGCTAGCAAACTGCGCTGCGGTAGCTGACTTATTTCGTCGGCCAATCTCACTGCCTGACCGAGCACGGCACCGCATGGAGACAGCCGGTTGGCCAGGCCCCAGGCGAACGCCTCAGAGGCACTCAGATGGCGCCCGGTCAGCGTGAGGTCGAGGGCGCGCGACAGACCGATCATGGCCGAGAGGCGTGCCGTGCCTCCGTCCACCAGCGGCACTCCAAACCTGCGATTCAGCACGCCCAACACGGCTGTCTCGTCGACCACGCGCAAGTCGCACATCAACGCCAACTCTAGACCGCCGGCCACTGCGAATCCGTCGATGGCCGCGATCAGAGGCTTGCTCCAGACGCGCCACGTGGGACCCATAGGAGCGTGAGGCAGTTTGAATTCGCCGCCGGCGTCGGTGGCCGCTTGTGCCGCCCAGCCGAGGTCGAAACCGGAGCAGAAGGTGCCGCCGCAGCCGTGCAGCACGGCCACTCTGGCGTCGGCGTCCTGCTCGAAGCAGACGAGCGCGTCGTTCAGTTCGGCCGCCACTTGCGGGTCGACACAGTTGCGCTTCTCGGGGCGATTGATGCCAATTGTCGCCACTGCCTGAAGCCGATCGACCACGATGTAGCTATACTGCGACGTGGATGAAGATGATTGGGGGGAGGTTGGAGATGATGAGGACATGGATCGCTCGGCGCCACGACCACATGAAACGACTCGCCTCACGTGACCGAGCGTGCGTCGCAGCAGTGCGCCACTCATCGTCTCAACTGGGAGCGATTCAGTAGTTCAGCTGCTTGTTTTGGCTTCACCAATTCACCAGCCGACAAACTAACCCAAACTGCCGATATATGGCGTTCAAATCGCAACTTTCGATAATTTCAACAAAGCAATTCGCGCAAGCAAATTCTGCTAGCGCCTAGCAACGACACACACAAACGCCAATGTTATCTGGATATTTTGACAAATCCTTTCACAACTGCGTACTACTGGCTGTTGGTTTCGTCCAGAACGCATTTCATTGACTAGTGTGTGGTTTTTGTTCGCGTACTTCTAACGCAAGTGAGAACAGATTTGAGCGGCGCCAAGAACGTGTAGTGAAGACGCGTCTCGAATACATCACTCATATGACTGAGTGTATAAAACAACATGACTTCTACGCCAGTCATTGTTGACCCCTGGGTCGCCAAGCGATACAAATACACATACTTGGTGCAATATTCGACAACCATGCTTCAGAGTAGCTCAGTGGCTTAGCTATTCATCAGTCAAACTCACATGGAGATATTCTCACTTCATTAAGCTGGTGTATAGGAATTATTACCAGATAACACCCCCAATTGCGCGATAAAGACATGAAGACGAATGCTAATTTTATCACCGATGCAAGCGCGGATTTGACGCAAGGAGACCTTCGTTTAGTTCAGACATCCATTAGAACAGTCTCAACTATTCTACGTTCGTAAAAGCTACAGGCAAGACCAACTCAACAATACTTTTAACATATTCTTTCATTCCAAAGTGCGTATCAGTAACATGTATTCGTTTACATGATCTATGTATGTGGTTTCATTACGTATATTCTCTATGAACACCTATTCTAATTGGTGCGCTATCAATAAGTATATATTTCCAGGTCACAGCATTTTTTTCAAATTTATATCGTCTTTGTCCTATAGAGGCAAATAATCCATACTTGACACAGAAAGCCCGCTGAATCAAAACCAAGTTGTGATAAATAGCACAGTGTGCACACGGATAATCGTAACAGCAAATTGACTAATTCTATATACCTTGAATGCAGCGCAGAAACTCCAAAACAAGGCCAAATCGAGAACCAACGTCAGAGCGAAGATGATTGAAAACAGTGCGAGTTGGTAAACATTTTTGTAGTGCTGCCAAACAATACTCCTGATTTTTCTTTACATCACGTCAAATGCGCAAAACCCGCTCCCCGACATATTATTTTTTTTCTTTGTTATCATATCTTTCACGGCTCAGCGCCTACCCTATTCTGTATTCTTTAAATATATTCTACAATCTATTTTTGGCAGGATTACAAAACCAACAAGCCTGTATAGCTTAAATCGAAACAGAATAAAACACGTTTATTTTCTAATCAGCAAAAAAATAAGCGAAAACATGAACCGACAAAAAGGACAAGATGAACTGGCAAGAACGGGAAATAATCTCTGAATTTCCTGAGAATAATAATGACACCCCGACTGTAAATCCAACTGCTCCACACACCAACATGCACAGTAATGAAAACAAACACACACACCGAGATACACAAGGGTATTAGCATGTCGTAAAACCGTTAAAATAGCCACCACAGGTAATCACCACACATGACACAAGACGACATTCTCCACACGGCGGGCGCTAGTTCACTCGGCCGATGATAACGCGACACCCTGGGAGTCTCCTACTATCATGCGAGAAAAGTTGGCGGTGACCGACACAGCAGAACAGCACGACACACCGTCTGACTGAGAGAGCACAGCCTTGACGTGAGGACTCCCGTCGCCTCTGCCGTCGCTGGGATCTGCATCGCGAGCTGAGGAGTATAGTGAAGAAGTGACGTCACCGCTGCCGTCTTGTACACCTTCGGCGGCATCCACATCGTCCAGCTGCAGACGACGCTGCGACGACATGCGATGTTGTCCCGCTGTTGCCGATGGTACGGCCGAATCCGACGGAGAGGATTCGGCAGATGAAGACGGAGACGAAGACTCGACGGCCGATACAACACTGGCCGTGACGTCCGTCAACACGGAGGCGGCTGAAGAACGACGCAGCTCGCCGGATCGTTCGGTTTGTGGCGGCACATAGCACGCCGGCGGACGATTCTCCTTGTCCGAGTCAGGGTCCTTGTCGGGATCGGTGTCTGGCGAGCTATCCTCGTAGATTGTGAATCCTCCGGCAGTGGCAGCAGAAGATGTGTGCGACATCTTGTCAGTGGTAACTGTTGGCTTGTTGTTGGCAGTGTTGTCACGGGATTTCCAGCCACTTTCACGCCTCGGTTCGCTGGCCAGCACGTTTGGTGAGACGCTGCCGAGTACTTGAGGTCGACTCCGATCTTCCGTGTCGGTCGTCTTCGCGGAGCGGGGAGTCACGGAGCGCCGTCCATCATAATGATCCCGCTCTGTGAATCCGCCTGTCTCATCACCCCGACGACAACCGACCACATGCTCAATAGCCGAGTCTTGCATGCCATGCTTGCGCAGCCAGGCGACAGCACGAAGTTCCTCGAACGAAACTTCGTCCACGCCGCAGTAGATGACACTCTTGCAGTACATGGGCTTGATACGCTGATCATCTGTCTCGAACGCGGCCACGGGTCCACTCCATGAACTACCACCACTACCGCTATCACAGCCGCTCGTGGATATCGCTGCCACACCGCTAGACCGCTCAATCAGTGCCGCTTTGGCAGCAGTGGTCGATTGACCGCCGCCAGCGTCGTTGATCGCGACTGTTTCGTCTTCGAACACGCGGAATCCAGCGGCCGTCGCTGTTGAGACATCACCACCAGCAGCCGTTCGCGACTGTACTCCACGGCTCCCACTAGCACAGCCCGCCTGCATCAGCTGCGGCCGACCACGAGGCTGCTGCCGCGTCGACGGTCGATGTCGCTCGTTGTCGGTTGCACTCCACGGCGCGGCCCGTCGTACGTTCTCCTTCTGCTTGTGAGAGGCCGTCGGTAAGGCGGTGGACATCGCCGAAGAAACCGCATCAACACAGGTCGACATCGGCGCCAAGCAGTCTTCCTTGCCGCCGCCACCGCTGTCGCGATACACGTGAAGCGCACGGTTGCAACGCCTGGTGCTTGTTGTTGCATTGTTGTCGACAGGCATGGAAGAAGAGCTGTTGAGAGCTCCCGGTGTCGCACGAGCTAGAGCCGGCCCTACTCTGACGCGAGGTACCGCTGCCGAGCCGGCCTCAGTCCTCAGAACGCCCAGCACGCGTCGAGCATCAACGCCGCCGCCTTCGCCGCTGCCGGACGTCGTGTTCTGACGCCGTACGTCGCCGGACTGTGTCGCGCCTTGTTGGCACGGCAATTTGCCACGCGCCACGCCCAACGCCACGCGCTGCTGCAGCTTGTCCCTCGCCTCGGAGAGAGCGGCCGATGGTTGGGCTAGCCTTCTCACACCCTCTGCCAGCACGTGATCGGCGCGTGCAAAGTTGCCGGCCAGCTCGTGGTGACACGCCCACGCGATGTACAACTCGGCCCGCAGTGTGCCCAGCTCGTGACGAAACATGAAGCGCAGCACGTCCAGTGGCATCGAGCACCGACGCGCCAGCAGCAGCCAGAGGCGGACGTAGCGCGTGTCCTGATGGTAGCGCTGCTCCGGTCTGAACAGCGAGATGCAGTTGTCCAGCAGACGATCGAGGTGGCCTTGCTGGCCGCCGCGCGGACAATGCTGTTCTGCCCATAGAATGTAGTCGTGCCAGGGCGCCAGAGGGTCGGCGCCGCAATAGGTGCGGATCTGCAGCTCGAACAAGCGGCGCTGCTGGTTGAACTTGCGCGAGACGGCGTGGTCGTGCAGGGAGGAGGCCGATGCGCTGCCGACGTGCAGTGAGCTGTTGAGCACGGACACGCGGCGGCCTTGACGCAGAGGCAGCACATTCTCCTTGCTCAACTCCCAGTCAACGTCACCGCCAACGCAGCACTCCATCTGTATAACAAAAGCCTCAGACATCAACCACCTCTCGGGAAAATAATCTGAACCTTCATCGATACAACATAACAACAACAGTGTGTATTTGGTATAGCGCCCATCATCATAGGCGCGCAGTACTTATACAGATAAACATGAAATATAAACTGGCAATGCGAGCATGGGATCATACGATAATAATATAGAGCTCGATCACAAAAACAACATAACAAACGTTCAAGATCCCAAATTAAACATTGGCTTTATGTAGAACCCAGTAATTATCTATCCCGGTGAACCGATGAATATGAACATATTTTCACGACAAAAGTACGCAAAGGTTAATTGAAAAGGGTACATAAAAGTAAAACCAACCTCCACAACAGACGCCGACGCAGAAACATTCAACTGAATCGCCGCCAAACTTCGTTGCACCGCAAATGTATTTTTGCCTATTTACGTCGACACGCAATTACAGTTTTTCTTTGACTTTCATGGGGAACTTTCGACATAAACCAACAGAAATATTATTGGCGTATAGAAAAGATCATCAACGCAATCTGTGCAGAGACCAAGATTAGTCACAAATAAATAATATTGTTATTGAATGAGACAATTAAGAACCATATCATGTCATGAGCCTGGAAGCATTATATTTGCGCGTGCGGTATTTGTTTTTGTTTACGTGGTCGAAGTGAAGTATTTTTGTTCTCTGTTCTGTGTTTGTATGTTGCTAGTGTCGTTTATTTTCAGTGTGTTTTAAATCAGTTCTCCAGTGAACAGCATGGTTGGTGGTGTCTTGTTCGATGATCCTTGTCTTCCTGACGGCTGGACGAGGAAATGCATTCAGCGAAACTCTGGTCAATGGGACGTCTGTGTGTATAATCCCATGGGTAAGAAATTCCAGTCCCAGGACGAGGTGAGAAAGTACTTGAAAAATATCGGCAGTGAATTAAACTACGAGGCATTCAGTTTTAATCCATATTCGCATTCCGAGCCGGCCAATTCCAGTGTCTCGATGAAGTCGAATAGAAAGCGGAAAAGCACTGCAAAGGAAAACATTGACACGACGAAAAAGCAAAAACCCAAATCGAAGCAGGAAAATAGAAACAAAACAATGCGTCTCAAGTTTGACTTTGCTAAACAGAGAACTAAACAGCAAGATGGAAAATCGGGAGCTACTCCCAATGGCTGGTGCCCGCCAAAATCACCTTATAATCTACTGCAGGAGAGCTGCTGGGACGATCCCTGGAAGCTTCTGCTGAGCACCATTCTGCTCAGTAGGGCTTTTCACATAGACGACTTGAAGACTGTGGAAGACGACGTGGACGGAGAACAGTTTCTGCTTCCCGAGGAAAAAATGAAACTTGCCGCCTCCACCCTCGAAACGCTGGTGAAACGCTGGTCGGAACCCACCAAGATGGTCGAAGCTGATGTCAAAGATGTCTCGAGTATGCTGAAGGACCTTGGCGACGAGGATCGTTTGGCCGAATCTCTCGTTCATTTCTCCGGCGACTACTTGCTGAAGAACTGGGAGTATCCTCTTCAGTTGCGAGGCATCAGTCGGCTCGGCGACGAATCCTACCGCCTCTTCTGTTTGGGAGACTGGAAGAACCTGCGTCCACAGAACGTTATGCTTCGTCTCTACCACAACTGGATTCTCACCAACTATGCCGAGCTCAATCTATCCTGATGTCTTGTGTGTTTGTATGTGTTTGGAAGTGTGTGTGTGTGTGTGTGTGTGTGTGTGAAATGCATGTCGTCACATTTCACTATCATTGGTCGATAGGCATCGTCGCTTTGAAATGTTGAATTTCAGTGTCTCATGTAACCATCTGTGTGTGTGTGTGTGTGTGTGTGTGCCTCGATTACACGTCCATTGCTCTGTATACATAGCTGCATCACTTTCCTTGATCTATTATCATTTTGCTCGAATTTTCATTGGTTTTATTCGTGTTCGTGGTCACAATACAATTGCTCCCGTATCGAGTTGGTTTGTGTCCCATTTATAGGTGGTGTTAGCGTTCGTAACGTGTGCGTTATAGGGTGCCGCGGTGAAGAAAATAAACTCCCGTCAAGTATTTTACCTGATTTCACGAGTGCCAGTTATTGAAATAAGGCACGATGTAAATTGTTCAAGCTATAGATGGGATTGTAACAATAGTATCAGTATAAATGTTTTATTCAATATTCAAATTCTCGGGAAATTTCATTTTTTGACACCTCAGCATAAACTTCGCTTTTCATCCAAGGTACATGTTGTCTTGAGATGAATTATTAAGTCCGATGATTATCAACAGGCTAAATTATTGTATTTTCTGCTAATTCTGGAAAAAGTAGTTGCTGGCAGCTTTCGTGAGCAGAGCAGAAATGATTTTGTAACATAAACAAAAAAATGATAATGTAAATGCTGCTTCAATAACAAATCCTTTCAACTCGATTCAAGAACATTAAATGGTTTTGTTTCATCATAATTTATGAAAAAAAACTGGTTCTTAACTGCGTTCTAGTAAACTATCAACAAATTGAGTACAAATATAATACAATAGACCCGTAGAAGACTTTTCTACAACCTGCAGGCAAAAACAACCAGGTCAGCGATTTTCTACATTCAATTATTCAATAACATTTATTACATTTATTTACAGAAAATTTTACCATTTCAAGTGTCCAAATTGTATTCTAAATCGGCGTGCAATTTCTGAAACACACAACTATCAACACACAGACACGTCAACGTAAGAATCAAACAAGAAGAATAAATTACGTAATATTGGGAAAGAAAAAAGTGAAAACTAGCCAGAGACAAGTTTTCAACAATAAGGACCATTCCAGGCAGTGGCGGCACAAAGGGGGGGGGGGCTGGAGCCCCTCCAAAATTCATAATCATGGACATTAAAATTTATTACCACTGTTAATGATGTCCTGTAATTTTTGTTCAAGTTCGAGGACTCAGTGTGCCCCAGTCCCTTATTATATTATGCAGTCAGCAACGTTTATCTTGCCATGGCCCCCTTCTACACAATGCAAGCTCTTGTGGCCTCCCAGAAACAGGCAGTGGCCCTGCTAGAAGTCCTTGTGGCCTCGTACACACATCCTTGTGGCCTCGTACACACATTGATAGTCGCGTCTCAAATTCTTCAGAGCTCATGTACGCCGGTGAATATTTCCACTGACCATCACAACAACGCCACGATCTTGCGTACAGGTGGAATAAGCACGCGAATATCGGCGGATCACAAGATTGAAATGCACAACGAACAACATTGAAAATATTAATGAAATACACTTTTTTAACATGAATTTTTCGTGGCTCCTAAGTAACTAATGTGGCCCCCCATGTCTTAAATTTGGTTCCATGGCCTCTCAAAAGAATCCCATGGCCCACGTTGAGAAACACTGTTATACTAGAACTAACTTCCCCTTCCAGGAGAGACAGTGAAGGCATCCCGAATGCGTCATCCAGAAAGAAAAGCGGTTAGTGTGTTTGTGTGTGTGTGTGTGTGTGTGTGTGTGTGTGTGTATGTGTGTATGTGAGTGTATGTGTGTATGTGTGTATGTGTGTATGTGAGTGTGTGTGTCGCTGAACAAGGGTTATTTGGCTCCCGTCTGACGGGGAATGTCGCCACCACTGACAAGACATCACTGACACGACACCACTGACACGACACCACTGACACGACATCACTGACACGACACCACTGACACGACATCACTGACACGACACCATTGATACGACATCACTGACACAATATCACTGATACGACATCACTGACACGACACCATTGATACGACACCACTGATACGACATCACTGACACAATATCACTGACACGACACCACTGACACAATATCACTGACACGACATCACTGAAACAATATCACTGACACGACACCACTGACACGACACCACTGACACGACATCACTGACACACGACACCACTGACACGACATCAATGACACGACACCACTGACACGACATCACTGACACGACATCACTGACACGACACCACTGACACAATATCACTGACATGACACCACTGACACGACACCACTGACACGACAACACTGACACGACATCACTGACACAACACCACTGACACGACACCAGTGACACGACAACACTGACACGGCATCACTGACACGACATCACTGACACGACATCACTGACACACGACATCACTGACACGACATCACTGACACGACACCACTGACACGACACCACTGACACGACATCACTGATAAACCATCACTGACACGACACCACTGACACGACATCACTGACACGACATCACTGACACGACATCACTGACACGACATCACAGACACGACATCACTGACACGACATCACTGACACGACACCACTGACACGACACCACTGACACGACACCACTGACACGACATCACTGACACGATATCACTGACACGACATCACTGACACGA